>JAXGGA010006807.1:0-67089 GCA_038373865.1 Uloborus plumipes | reverse complement strand
TTCGTAATTCACCTTTAATTTTGCTTATAACTCTTTTATAAGCCGATTATAAATACGACGTCATTTCTATCAAGTATTTATATTTACATTGAATGCGGCATAAGATTTCAATTTTATGCATTACCTCTGAAATATATTGGCTTTTAGATATCAGTTAGTAAATTTTTCGTTGAAAATAGCGATCATAAGCTATCCTTAATTTAAACGAGAATGATAAATGAAGCAATGAAATTAAGTGAAACTCTAAATTAGGAACCAACTGATTCAAAAAACGAAGGTGGAGTAATGAATAAATTATATTTAAGAAAATTAAGAACACCTTGTGAAAAACTATTTCAATGTACAAGAAAAAAAAAAGTACAAATATCATATCATGATCAATTCTTTTTTTTTTTTTTTTGCTCTTTATTTTGTGTTTTTTCTTACTGCTGCTGATTCTAATAAGAAAAATATTTTAAAACCGTATTCATTCGAAAAAAACGAATTGTTCACTTAGGTCACCTAACGATCTACCATACAAATAGAATTAAAGAAAATCACTGGGGTACGCACTTACAACAACGCTATTGGACGCGCATGTCTCATCTTACATTTAAGAAGGGGTAAGTGCGAACCCTGGCTTAAATACAGACTGATTAATGTATTAAACTAAAATAAACTATGTAGACTATAAGTGATTATTACTAAATAAAAACAACTTATATTTGCTCACTTGGTCGTATTAAAAGGACAAAGGAAGAATCACAGACACACAACACTCTCAATCTTCAAATCACAGTTGTTCGTAAGACACGTGGGATATCACTGATTGCGTTTCATCCATGCAAGCAAGTACTGATCTCTAGTATTAAGAACTATCCTAAGGCAACTACCTAACATATTTAATATGTGCCAGAAGTTTTTTCCTGTTCATATTCACATAATTTAAGGTGGACGCACTTACCCCGCTAGGTAGGGAAAGTGCGTACCTTAGAATAAGTGTCATAAACCAGGTCACAAAACCTATGCTTATGGTTTATTTAACATATTATATGCTTGAAAATCTTAGTAAAGGATCTGGAAAGAAAACTAAAAAAAAATTGTGAGTGTACAAGATTTTTCAACAGAGCAGCATCCTTGAGAACATGAACTTTGAAAAAAAGGGTACGCACTTACCAGAACTCACCCTATAAAAAAGCATTTCTTGGAAATAAAAATACGCGATAAGGTTTTTAGACAAAATAAATTATAAGATTACCAAAGCCAAGCTCATAAAAGATTTGTTTTGTTTTTAAACAACACACAACTTCAACTTTTTCAACACACAACTCTGCTGCTTGCTTTTCTTTAATTAGTTGCAGGAAATTTAATTTCTGGATCAGAAATTCAAATTTACCATGCTAGTTATTATCTAGTTATTTAGCGAAGTTATGAGAAATTGAAGCACCAAAAAAATAAATAAATAAATAAAATAATAATAATTAATTAACTTAATTCTCGCAGTGTCGATTTTTCTTATTTTACTTACTTCTATTGTTAGGTCATACAAACCACAAATGAAGCAATTGTACTAAAACTCATTGCTTTTCAGTTTTTAAGAACAAAAATATTCAATATATATGGCTAAAACCTATGATTTTTGCTTTTTATAATTCTGAAACGTGTGAGTTAGTTCTGTTACATATTCGCTGTTTTTCAATGTTACCGCTCTGACTGTAACTGATCTGACAAACTGACAAAGTTTTTTTTTATTTCTGAGTCGATCGCACTAAACCAAAATCAAACACGTGATTTTTTCACTTGTAAAAAAAGACTATAGGGGAGACTGGGGACGGTTGTGACGCGGGGCGGTTGTGACAGTCGTCATATTAGCTAAACCATAATTAATACCTGGTTGAAGCAAAGAGAGAGAGTATCAGCATGTTTGTCTGAATGTGTATCAAAGCATTGTGGTAGCCATCGAGCGACATTAACGCTAGCAGAGGGGTTGGTTACTTTTTAATAGTCAAAAGTAAGTTTTTTTGTTCGATGTCTTTTAGTAATTCCTGTTGAATGGGTACAGATAGAGAAATGAAAGTTTTCTCCCCGTAAGTAGTGAACCTTAATAGTGAAATAGCAGTGATTACTTTTTATGTAGGCTATTTTGTATTGCCATGGCGATTGCTGTTTTCAAAAGTAGTGGGTTGGGGTCGGTTGTGACAAATTGCGTGGGGACGGTTGTGACACGAGTAAAGCATGTTTTTACCATATTTGATGCCCATAATACGCTTGGAGAAGACAGAAATAGGGCAGTGTAACCTAATGAAATATAAAGAAGCTTATAAAGAAGTGAAACTTTTTTTTCTTTCGGATAGCTTTGGAAATGCAACGTTAATCGTAAGTCTTTGCTACGAAACATTCATTCGTAAACGCGATGGAGCCGGCCGGCGCTGTCACAATGAAAACAACGTGTGCATAGTTTATATTGCTCATAATAAAGTGCTTTTGAGCTTACATATACGCTGAAAGCAGATATGAGAGTAAAATGGCTACTGAGAAATGGTCCCGTTCATTTATGAATAGAAATGTTTCACGTCTGTTCGTGTAGCTCATGCAACTAGCCTTTCAAGATTAAGGGGTCTGCCTGCCTTAAAATGGCCATTTTTGCAGAAAAAATTCTTTTTTATTTTATTGTATTTTCTTACGTAATAGATTTTTAAGACTTTAAAAAGGCTTCAATTTTGTTTCTACGGTAATTAGCAGCGAAGTTATAGCTAATTAAGTGCACCGGAAGTGACATCGTAAGAACCGGAAGTTGACCTTAAAGACCCCAGAAATACAAAAGACCGGGAAAAAATTAAAGCTGTAAAAAAAGGAAACATATTGACAAATATAATCAAAGAAAGTGTAAGAAAATACCATAGAAAATGTTTTCCTCAAAAATTTTCAAAAACTTTAATACCAATATACGAGAAATATTCAAATGCGTTTTATGAGAAACTACTTTTTTCGAGATTTTCATTCACGTCAAATCTCATAACTTGAGAAGTCTTATACCTAGAGACCTGATTTTTTCAGACAATGTTTATCACACTTATAGCTATGTTTCGAACTATAATCTAAGCTCTATGTCAGTAATTAAAAAAATTACAGACCTTTATCCGGGAAATATTGAGGGTTTTACGGTGGAAGATCGGCGAGCTTTAATAAAGTTGGCATATTTCTTTTAATTTTTGGACTATTGTATAACTTTTAGTTCACAACACAGATAAGTAACGTAGTAACTTACACTAGAAAGGATTTTTCGATATATTGAGTTTAAATGAGTGTACAAAGTTTGGCATAAACAGTAAAATTAGCTTATTTTTTGCTCAAATTCCCCAATTTCTAAAAATTTTATCAGAAAAAAATAATTTTTCTTTCAGTTTCCTATTTTTAATCACTCCTTAGTTGAAAAAAAATATGCAGTGAGTCAATATTTGAGTTATTTCAAAAAAAGTACTCCGAACGTAGGCAGACCCCTTAACAAGCTTCAATAAAACAAATAAATGTAGAATCTTTCTTTGATACTTGAGAATTGTTATGAACAGACACGGTTATGACCCACAGGATGTGCATAATGTTGCCAAAACAGACGTTACGAAATTCCAAAAACCTGATATTTTTGTAAGACTTGGTATAAGGCTACTTCAACTGAACGAGACACATTGTTAAATGTTAAACTTTTCCAGAAGAAGGTTATGCTGAATTACGTTTAATATTACTTGAAATTAAAAGTGATTTAGACTGTTTTGCTGTATTTTTGAACTTGTCACAACCGACCCCAAGCACTGTCACAACCGCCCCTGGGGTGGGGTCGGTTGTGACATTTTTTCCTTTTTTGTTTAGTTTGGTCCTGTGAGTTAACTATTGTACTTAGGGATACAATTTTAGTGTTTATAAGCAGGCAAATAAACACTTAAACATAAAAACAACTTTAAACCAGCTCACAGGCATTGCTAAGGGATCTATGGGGGAGCAAATGAAAATTGTCACAACCGTACCCAGTCTCCCCTACTTATAGATAAAATAATTTTTAAAATAATAAAAACTGCGCATTTTAGAGCTTGTTACCGATCTGATGACTCAAATGACACACATTTTATAAAATCACTTTAAAAAATCGTACCTACAATTTTAGATGCAGAAATGCAAATTTCTAATTACGATTCGATAAAACATCCCACCAGGTACTCAGTATCACGTGGTATAGGTGCAGGAAATGATTTTGGGAGCCTAAACATAGATCGGAAGTTATTGTTACCACTCTGACGGCGGAACTTGGGACACGCTTATTTCGCATCGGCTAGAAAATCAGAAATCGATTAAAAGAAAAATGAAGTAAAATATTAACAAAGGGGTAAAAATAGAATCATTTTTTGTGCAAGTGCGTTTTTTTGGGAAGTTAGAAAGTGCGCATGACCTGTTTGCATGCTAAGCTTTGCTACTGGGGACACGTTACCGATCTGATTTTTGATGTATAAAAACAATATTTTCTGAAGAAAAAAAATTTTTTTTTCTGATGTTATTAGATGAAATGAAAGCAGAACCTTATCTTCTTTCTGGGGAAAATATTCTTTTTAACTAGTTATTGAAATACAAGTGAAAATTCACTTGGGACTCAAATTGGCACTTTTCTAAATATTAGCTCTACTTTACTTTTTTTAAAAAGTAGTGCGCTACACTACAAACTACTAAAAAATGTAGCTACTACAGTAGTTTCGCTACTTGTAGCGCGCTACTTCCTACCACTGAGTGAACTTAGCCAAAAGGCTTACCTCGATCTTTTCGGGATTTGCAGTTTTCGGGATTACACTTAAATATTTTGAAGAGGAAAATCTTACTCTTTCTCCAAATTTTTTTTTATTTACTGCACGAGCTCAGGCCGTGCGGGTACTGCTAGTTTTCTGTATAACCTGGGAAAATATGGAATATGAAAGAAAAATGTTAAGCCAATAACACTGGTCGACAGTGGTTTACTAACAACAACCAAATTATTATTTTTATTACGTATTCATATAGTTATTTGAATACTTGCAAGTAAAAAAGTTCCACCACGTCTCAATTTTCCGTAATAAAAAAATTAATTTTTTAGTATTATTTATGATTTTAGCACCAAATGCCTATTTTTGGAGGGAAAAGGAGCAAAATATTAACTCCTAAATTTTTTTGGAGGTGAAGGGAGACTCAAAGTCCGAAATCATGACCATCGATAACAAAAAGGGGGGACGAGGGGAGTGTATCCCCTCAAAATATGCAAAAAATCATGAAAAAGTATCTTTTTATTCTGGTTTCTTTAATATGACGTTTTAAAATTTTTTTCTGGTGTAAAATCAGAGTATAGGACCCCCTCCTATTATTCCTATGCCCCAAAAAATTTTTGCGCTGTAAAATAGAATTAGAAAAAAAAAAAAAAAAAACAATCTTATGACTGACGCACGCTAAATAGGAGCTGTATCAGAGGGGGGGGGGGGGCTTTCGGCAAAAAGTGGAGAGTGATGGAGAGGAAAGGGGCCATATTTGGATTTTGGAGATAATTTTACATAAGAACCAGCCAGAATACACCGTCTTTCTGAAGACATGCGATGTGTCTCGTATTTAGCGTGCGACAGTCATAAAATCGGTTTTTATTTATTTCAAAAAAAAAAAAAAAATTTACAGCTCGAAAATTTTTTCGGACGTAGGAATCATAGGAGGGGGTCCTATCCTCTGATTTTACATCGAAATTTTTTTTTAAACGTCATTTTAAAAAAACAAGAATGAAAAGATCATTTTTAGTGATTTTTTGCTCATTTTGAGGGGGTACACCCCCCTAAGAACCCCTTCTTTGCTATTAGTGGTCATGATTTTGAACTTTGAGTCTCTCTTGAAACTTCAAAAAAAGTTAGGAGTTAATATTATGATCCTTTCCTCTTGAAAAAAAGGTGTGTTTGATATGTTTTTTCAGTTATGTTCAGTACTTTTCAGAAATTCATAACAAAAAAACTGTACGTGCCACAGCTTTTTTACTATTATTTTTGAATTCTACACTGCAAAATTAGTCAAAAACAGTTAATGTCATCTTTGTTAGGGAAAAAAAGTGAAAATTTGTCGACTAGTGTAATTGCTGTTATCATTATCTCATACTTATTTAATTAAATGCTTATTTAATTAATTTTTTAATAATTTTTCAGAAACTACTTTCGCGTATTTGGCTCCAGATTTATGACATTGTCACTTTTAGTGCTTTTTAATTTGTAGCATTGAACAAAACAACGGGCGACACAGATTAACATCCTGGACCAGTGGCCTGCAGACAGTACACTGTTAAAGCTATAGGTTTCACAAGGTATCTTCAAGGTTGAAACGTCGTAGCACCAGCGACACCTTCTGCAGGGTGCCATTTGACTCCCTATGACACCTTTGAAGGTGCCGTTTGGCTCTTTGGGGTACCTTAAGGTACCCATTAGGTGCCCCATGGAGCCAAATAGCACTTTTACGGGTATCATAAGGAGTCAAGTGGCACCCTTCAGGGGGTGCCGCTGGGGCTACAACATTTTACCCTTAAAGGTGCCTTGTGCAACCTGTAGATTGAACAGTTTAAGTTGGGTAATATTGTGTCAGATGATCAGACAGTTTGTCCATTATTCTGTTGCTCTTGCTCCAAAATAGAAAATAGTAATCAATTTCACGATACAATTACGAATCATTCCATCATCGAACTCTTTGACATTCAAAATGCTCTTTGTGACGTTCCAGTACGACACCGGCGTACACGCACAAATTGCAAACTAAAGCTGCCCGCCGTGGTGCAGAATTTTCTCCCGGAGTTGATTGATATCGCTTAATAAGGCATATTGAAATTAATTACGCGATACACCGGGAGAAGGGGCTCCGATGTAATGAGATTCGTGACACAAAACTTAATTAAAATTATCGAATCACGCGCGTCGCCGCTCAAAAAGATAAAACACAAGAAGATGGAACGGCTGGCTAGAGATAGGAAGGAAAAAAACATTCTCAGTGATTAAACCATTATATGGTTCCGTATTCGGGGTTTATTTTCTTAAGGGACGTCCGCTTTCGCTTGGCCTGGTGAAATTAAATGAGTATAGGAATGTACAATTGTTTCGAGGAAGATGTATATATTTTATTCGTGTGTAGGAGAAAAGAGTCTTAAATGGTTAGGAGATATTTAGGAAAATTGCAGTCAAATCGTAATAATAAGCAGTAATTGGAGATTCTATTTTAGTAACTGGTTGTAACTAATAATAATAGTTTTGGTGCGTCTCACAGCTCTGGGAAAGAGGAGTGCCGCTGCCTCAGGAGGGTAGATATCCTATAAAACAACACACAGCTCAGTTTTTTTGTTATTAATTATAAGCAGGACATTTAACCCTTCATGTTCCAAATTAATTACAAAAATTTTGAAATCAGTAGGGTCTAATTCCCCTACGCCTCAGGGTCCCTAAGAAAACTGTTTCTGATTGCAGGTACCATCTGTCAGCCTATCAGCAAAGTACAAGGAGTGGTACTTAAAAGCTTTAGCATGATTACAGCCATATAAGATTCATAATATTAAATTGATATACGCGGGACTTCTGAGTCCCGTCGGGGCATAAAGGGTTAAGAAAGAGTTACATGACAAAAAAAAGATTAAATAGCACCCAGGGCATTGCTGGGAACTGAAAGTAAAACCTCCAACGTGCGAAACAAGTGTTTTCACCGCTCGACAACTCAGAGGCCTCAATAAAAATAGTTATAGTTATAATATTAGTCGGCATCTTGTTACGGTTTTAATTTTTTGTTAAAGTCTCCTTCGTAGTCGAATGATGTGTGATACCGATCAAAGAGGTAACATACAAATGGAAAGATTGGTTAAAGAAGGGGGAAATATTTTAAAGAAACACGCGGCTTTCAAGATATTTTCAGTTTTACGGCAGCGGCAATCTTGCTTGGTTCGGCAGTATTCATTACTTCAATGAAATTACAAATGGAAGGTAATAGAAGAAGCACATAACTGTCTGGAGTAAGACCATCCACCACTTCTTCCATCCCGTGCTGGAATAGAAATCCTAAGGAACAGTTCTAAAAGATTCGAGAAAAATCTTTGGTGTAAGAAAATAGAGAACAACTCTCATTTCACAAATTTATGATGTGCAAAAGACTTTCTTTAGTATTTTATAATTTTTGGTTTACATGTTCCATCTGGGCACGACATATCAACGACTTCCCTATAACAAACCAAACAAACAGGGACAATGTTTAATGAAAAAAAATCTTTACCCCAGTCGACTTAATTGAAGCAGGAACAGAATCTATTTTGAAATGGAGGAGAGATATTAATTGATCATCGTGCAGCTAAAAACACTATTTAGAAGTCCTCGTCGAATGCATTTCCTATTTAATATACTCAAGGAGGAAAAAAAAAGAGGAACCCCCCCCCCCTTTTTTTTAAAAAATCAATTCACAAATTGTCAGTTGAAATGAATGATTCACAGTTGAAATGAAGGATAAGTTGTTTTCCCTACAATTGACACTGCGATGACAGAGAAGCAATATTTACAGATTTTTGTTTTACAATTCCATGCTGGCGACAAAATAATTATATCCGAAAAAAGCTTAGAAGACTCAAAAATCGTTACCAGCCTGGAGGTACAAAGCGTTCTGTATTCCTTTCTAGACTGAATAGCGTTGAGGTCATGGTTTGAAAAATCCCGCTGTTTTTTGATCAAAAACCCGGGCTTTTTCGGGTAATTTCAAGAATCATTTTAATATCATTCTCTATTCGAACATTGTACACTTGCTTTTACATTTCATAGAATCATGGGAGCCCTGAAGAGAGGTCACTGTGACCTGCTAGAAAACTTCTTTGACAAAGTTGGGAAAAGCATTGTAATATTTTTTTTAAATTGATATTATGTTTAAAAAAGATACTGAATTGAATTCATAGATTGAAATAAGAAATGCTTTTTTTTTTATCTTTTAAGTATTTAAAAGAAAATGAGATAAGTTCACATGCAGTTTTACTTTTAATACCTAATAAACTGTCAGGAAAGGATCATAGCAATTTCTGGACCATTTACTGTCCAAGACTAAATATTATAACGAACTGCAGTGAACCCTCACTTATACGCCGCCTCATTTATGCGCCTTTTTCACTTATACGACGATTTTAAATGATCCCAGCACATTCCATAGCATAATAAGGATAGTATCATTCGTTTATGCGTCGCCGTAAATTCATTTTCTTTAAAAAATAAGCATTTTTCTTCACTTTCCTATTTAATCTTTCGCCTTTTTTGCTCACGGAAAGTATTTTTTTTTGCATGAACTAGAATTCAGAGAGGGACAATTATATATTATGTATCGTTTTAAGGCGAATATTTTGTAATTAGGTACACTACAATTTTTGTTTTCTCATTATCAGTGTAGCTACGTTACAGAAATTGCTAAACCGTAGTTATGTGTACCTTTTCTATAAAAACATTCTTCATTCTCTCATTAGAACCTATGTTGCGTTTTAGTCCTTTAAATAGGCTTGTTCACTTATACATCTCTCTCACTTATGCGCCTTTTTCTGTCGTTTTTTTGGGCAGGCGCATAAGTGAGAGTTCACTGTAAATACAATATAACAAAGTTGATCAATACCAATTTTTAGGCTTAGTATATGAATGAAAATATTCGTAATATTTAGTTTGTTTCTGAAATAAATGTTTTAAATGTGCAATAAATTTTGAAAAAACCCACTTTACCGACATAGTGGGTTTTTTCAAGTAGGTCCGCCCTAAAAAACGAGTTTTTTTCGGGCTGGGCCCGATTTGGCGAGCCCTGGTTGAGGTACATAATGCTCAATCCATTTGCGCTGGTGTAACACTTTGCATGTATATTTATACTTTATTCATAGAATTTTAAAGATTGGATTTTAATTTGCATATATTTGATCGTAAAGAACCATTTGGAATAAAGCATCAACTTTCTTGAAAAAATCGACATTTAAAAAATAACTAGCTGCCAGGGCAGCTAGATTAGCTTCCTGCGGCATGTTGATGCATAACGTGCCCCTTCTCTAACTTTTACCTCATTCTGAATTTATATTATTTGATAGAATTTAATGTTCATTCGATTTCAAGACATACCACGCACGTGGCCCGGCGTTGCACGGGCACTTCGTGCCACGAAAGTAGTAAGGAAATTTTCAAGAAACTACTCCCCGCCAAGGCGGCTCGCTAACAGGCGCTTCACGCCTTCACTTTTTTCCTGCATCAAAAAAATCATACTGTAACGAGTCCGTAGCACCTTCAACTTTCTTCAAATGAGCATTCCAATCTTGAGGAAGTAACTATAAATTTATTTACAAGTATTTACACTATTTACAATATGAGCAGGAAACAATTGCTAAACATCCAGCAATTAGGTAGCAAAACAGTACACTGTACTCTCAACAGTAACTCAGCACCACGTATCAAACGTGAACAGTAATTAAGCAATTACAAAAGCAAAACAACCATTCGCCAAGCGAACGAAAACGAGTCACCAGATCAAATCTGAAAACAACTGACTAACTTGTGTTCAAGGCCAGCTATTTATACACGGAAAGAAATGTCCACAATATTCGAGAAAAAGCTGGAATATTTTGTTTCATTCCTAACATTACGTAATCCATTCACAAATTCTAGCGATAAGAAAAAAACCACGCGAAAATGTCTTCACGCTTATTAAAGTTAGGGCAAGTGTAAAAACTACAAAGTGTTACAGGGCCGGTATACTAGTGATAAAGGTGATATCTTCAGATACTTTTGCAACATGACGTCAGATAAAACCAAAACTAATAAAAATGATGCAAGGCAGGAAAAACAACAACTATTTACAAGATTTGTAACATTGCCCCCTTCCCAAGGACTGCACGTCCCGGGCAGTACAATCCCCAGAAAGGAAGCAAGGGAAAACTTACAGATACACACATTACATGATGACCAATCATGAACATGATAAACAATAACAATGAGAACATGAAAGAAATAATAACATTAATAAAGTAATATTACAAACAATTAAAGGCAAAAGTTATTTACAAAATTTACAAACACTTTACCATGGTAGCTTTAGATTTATTTTACGAACTATGGCCATAGTATGGGGCTAGCCGATCATAATGTACAACCCTAGGTTTTGAATGTGATGACTTCTGGATCCTCACTACGACGTCGTTCAGCCGGTGAAGGACTGTGTAGGGTCCATCCCAATGCGACTGCAATTTGGGTGACAGACCTTTACGTCGGATGGGATTCCATAGCCACACCTTGTCACCTTCTTGAAAGTCATGGCCAGTGGACCTTGTGTCGTATCGGGTCTTCATTTTCTCCGTCGCGATGTTGATTCGCTCCCGTGCGAAGTGATGAACGTCCTCCAACCGGGCCTGGAGATCCTGGACGTACTCCTCAGGCGATGAAGGCGCATCTGGAGGGAGACCGAAGACGAGATCACAAGGCAGCCGAAGCTCTCGGCCGAAGAGCATCTGTGATGGGGAATATCCGGTGGTCTCGTGGACAGCACTGCGGTAGGCCAGCAGGAACAGAGGAAGTTTCTTGTCCCAATCCTGTTGATTTTTGGAGACCATAAGCGAGAGATTATTAAGGATTGTCCTGTTGAATCTCTCCACCATGCCGTCCGATTGTGGGTGTAGTGGTGTCGTTCGAGTTTTCTCAATTTCGAGGATATCACATAGGCCCTTAAACACAGCAGAGATGAAGTTTCTTCCCTGATCGGAATGGATCTGCAAAGGTGTCCCATATCTCGAGATCCAATGCTGGACTAGAGTCTCTGCTACAGTGGTAGCTTCTTGATCCGGAATGGAATATGCTTCGGGCCATTTGGTGAAATAGTCAATGGCAACGAGGATGTATTTGTTCCCATCAGTAGTTTTCGGTAGAGGACCAAGAATGTCGATCCCGATTCGTTCGAAAGGAGCTCCTACGTTGTAAAGATGTAGTTTCCCGCGGCTTCTTCTCTTCGGTCCTTTACGGGCAGCACAGGCGTCACAAGAATGACACCACTTCTCTACGTCATCCTTCGCCTTGCTCCAGAAGAAGCGTTCTCGAACCTTGTGGAGGGTTTTCAGGATACCAAAGTGTCCTCCAGTCGGACTACTGTGCAATTCCTTTAGAACGTCTGGAATTCTTGATCTGGGAAGGAGTAACTGCCATTTGAATGCTTTACCATCGTCAGATTCCCATTTCCGATACAGGACGCCATTTCTCAACTGGAGAGATTTCCATAGAGCCCAGTATCTTTTCGTTGCAGGACTGTAAATAGAAATGTCTTGCCAACTAGGTCGCCGACTGTCTTTTTCCATTAACTCTATGATAGGCTTTAGGTCTGGGTCTTCAAGTTGATCTTTTCTTACTTGGTCGTCACTCCATGGATCAGGATCTGAAGATGATGTTGCAGCAGTAACTTGACAGGCAGTAGGGATTCTCGTCCCGTACTGTTTCTCAATTCGGGAGCAATAATGGCAGTTCTCGGAACAAGGTCTTCTTGATAATGCGTCAGCATTACCGTGTGACAAACCTTTTCGGTGCTTAATCTCGATGTCATATTCCTGGAGCCGCTGTATCCACCTGGCTACCTGGCCCTCTGGATTCTTGAAATTCAAAAGCCAAGTTAAAGAGGCATGATCTGTCCGGAGCAGGAATTTACGGCCGTAGAGGTAATGATGGAAATGTTCTACAGCTTTAACTATGGCGAGCAATTCCTTTCTCGTGACACAATAATTTCGCTCCGACTTGGACAAGCATTTGCTCCAGTAGGCGATGACATGTTCGTTACCGTCTATTTCTTGAGATAAAACAGCTCCAACGCTCTCGTGGCTCGCATCAGTGTCAAGTATGAAGGATTTTTCAGGCTGAGGATAAGAGAGAATAGGCGTTGATGTTAAAGCCTCCTTCAGCTGTAGAAATGCATCCTCGCATTCTTTAGACCATTCAAATTTTTGTTTGCTCTCCGTCAGCTTATGCAAAGGTCGTGCAATGTTGGAAAAACCCTTCACAAACTTCCTGTAATACGTGCAGAGCCCCAGGAAACTTCGCAGCTGATGGACATTTTCGGGGCGGCTCCAATTCTTGACTGCAGATACCTTATCTGGATCTGTTCGTACACCTTCGGAAGAGATAATGTGACCAAGGTAGTTCACCTCACGGCGGAACAAATTACATTTGGACGGGCTTAACTTCAGGTTGGCTTCCTTAAGCTTTTGCAGCACCTTCCTAAGATTAGCCAAATGTTCCTCAAAACTGCGACCTATGATGATAATGTCGTCCAAGTAGACAAGACAGGATTCATAAGAAAGTCCTCGTAACACTGACTCCATAAGACGCTCGAACGTGGCTGGTGCATTGCAGAGGCCGAACGGCATCACTTTAAACTGCCACAAGCCTTGTCCGGTTGTAAACGCCGTCTTCTCTCGGTCGTCGGGGTGTATCTACACCTGCCAGTAGCCGCTCTTTAAATCCAGGGTCGAAAACCACTTGTGTCCGGAAAGGGTGTCCAGAGTGTCATCGATCCGTGGAAGAGGGTAGCTGTCCTTCTTGGTGATGTCATTCAGGCGTCGGTAATCAACACAAAATCTGGTGGAGCCGTCTTTCTTTCGGACCAAGACGATAGGGGATGCCCAAGGACTGGATGAGGGTTCGATGACGTCATTCTCCTGCATCTCTTTCAAGAGGATCTCAACCTCTTCCTTCTTGGCGAACGGTAGTCGTCTTGGATGCTGCTTGATAGGGGCATGATCTCCAGTGTCGATCCTATGCTGCGTTAAACTCGTGCGACCAACATCCTCGGATGTAGATGAAAACACCTGCTTGAAGTTGTCCACCAATTTTTCCGCAGCGTATCTTTGATCCTTCGATAATGGTGCACTCCCAATTAATTTCGAAGTCAAGGACTCGGAAGACACAGTCTCGGAGGAATCAATTCTTCTGATGATGCAGTTTACGGGAGTACAAGTTGCCAACACTTCTCCTTTCTTAATATTCCTCGGTCTTTCACTCACATTGGCGACTCTCACAGGAACTGCATTCCTTGAAAGGTGCACAAGCGTAGATGCCACTAGTACTCCTTTTGGGCTATCACTCTGGTTAGGATATTCAATGAGGCCGAATTTAAAGCTGTTGTTTTCCTTGAGGGAGCCAGGTATTAGTACTTCTGATCTAGAGGGAATCGATAAATCTGTTTGGGCTATTATTTGATGAGCGGATTTTAAGTTATTTTCGGTGTTGAAAATTGCTATGTCTTCCCTCGTCGAGTGCAGCTCATTATTTTTAAAGTCGATAGAAAAATCAAATTTTCTCAAAAAGTCCAGTCCGAGAATGAAGGGATCTGTAATGTCAGCGACGAATGCCGTGTGATGGTAAGTGGCGCTTCCGAACATTATTTCTAAGTTCACTTTTCCTTCAATCTCGATTTTGTCACCTGTCACAGTTTGGAGAGTAACGCATGGCGGCGTCCACAAGATCTTGAGTCCAAATTGACGAGCCACATCAGTCCTAATGATGGTAACGTTGGCTCCTGTGTCCACAATCATTTCGCAGGGAAATCCATTCACATATGCGTAAATGAACAGTCCGTTGCAGCCGCCAGTTCTTGGGGAAATCTGGAAAACTTTGGGAGACGTCTTCTTTTCTTGGCGAGCTTCGCAATTCCTTCGTACGTGGCCCTCACCGCCACATTTCCAGCACTTCAGTGTTTGTCTACCTTGGTCTTTGTGAGCCGAAATCTTCTTCAGGGTCCCCGACATCTCTTTGATTTGTCGCTCAATGTCCGAGAGACGAGTTGAGTTCGAACCCTGGGCACTCACTTCCAAGCCCCTGATAGAATGGCGATCCTTGCGGGATATTTGCTGTGCAGCCTCGAACTTCATTGCGTAGACCAGACCGGATTTAAGATCTTTAATGTCCGCCATCCGGAGAGCCGTCTGAATTTCTGAACTTCGCACTCCATCTATGAAGTAGTTCAGGGCCAGGCTATCGCGAACATCCGAAGGACAGTTCGAGAAGGCAAGATGGGAAAGCCTCTCAACGTCTGCTGCAAAAACTTGCAAAGTCTCTCCATCCCTCTGGAGTCGGGATTTCAGCTGGAGTTGGCTGAATTCTTTTTGGCATGCTTCGCCAAAGCGAAGCTCCAAGGCCGATGATAAGGCATCGAAGTCGCGGTGCTTGTCCTCTGGGAAGGTCTGTAGTATGTCAGCTGCATCCCCTCGCAGCGAGGCTGCAAGGTGACAGGCTTTCGTGGAAGAGTCCCAAGAGTTTGCTTCTGCAACGATGAGGAACTGCTTCTTGTAAATATTCCACGAGGTCTTCCCGTCAAATGTGGCCAGTTTAATGGATGGGCGAGAAGTCCCAGCTGCAGCTACACAGTCACTTGAGTTGTTGTAGGATGCTGATAACTTTGATTCAAGTTCTTTAATTTTCTTTTCCACGTGATTCTCTACTGTGGTGATTCGATTCTCTAGAGCCTCCACTTTATTTTCCATGTTGATAAATTTAGTTTCCACCAAACTTTTCATTGACGTTAGATCACTCTTAATTTCTTCTTGGCTTGAAGTTATGCTCGATGTCAAATCACTCTTTAGTTGTTCTTGATTAGTAGCCAGAGTCGCCATATCATTCTTTATTTGCTCTTGATTAGTAGCCAGATCATTTTTTAATTGTTCTTGATTAGTAGCCAGATCATTTTTTAATTGTTCTTGATTAGCGGCCATGTCATTTTTAACAGCGTTGATTGCATCCAGGAGTTGTTTCAGTTGTTCATCCATTGCTCGAGTAATTACCATAAAATTCCGAAGTCAAAAAGTCCTTAGGAAGAAAAGTCCAAGTTCACAGGTAATTCCAAGAAAGTCCTTGAAGATGCCCCACGTTGGGCGCCAAAATTGTAACGAGTCCGTAGCACCTTCAACTTTCTTCAAATGAGCATTCCAATCTTGAGGAAGTAACTATAAATTTATTTACAAGTATTTACACTATTTACAATATGAGCAGGAAACAATTGCTAAACATCCAGCAATTAGGTAGCAAAACAGTACACTGTACTCTCAACAGTAACTCAGCACCACGTATCAAACGTGAACAGTAATTAAGCAATTACAAAAGCAAAACAACCATTCGCCAAGCGAACGAAAACGAGTTACCAGATCAAATCTGAAAACAACTGACTAACTTGTGTTCAAGGCCAGCTATTTATACACGGAAAGAAATGTCCACAATATTCGAGAAAAAGCTGGAATATTTTGTTTCATTCCTAACATTACGTAATCCATTCACAAATTCTAGCGATAAGAAAAAAACCACGCGAAAATGTCTTCACGCTTATTAAAGTTAGGGCAAGTGTAAAAACTACAAAGTGTTACAGGGCCGGTATACTAGTGATAAAGGTGATATCTTCAGATACTTTTGCAACATGACGTCAGATAAAACCAAAACTAATGAAAATGATGCAAGGCAGGAAAAACAACAACTATTTACAAGATTTGTAACAATACGAATTATTGAGATGCTACGCGCCTTCAAGATGGTGAGGAGAGTTTCAGTAAGTTCAGCTCGCTCAAAGGAAAAAAGCAGACATAGACACTCAGTTTTTAATATAAGTAGACTAGCTGCCAGGGCAGCTAGATTAGCTTCCTGCGGCATGTTTATGCATAACGTCCCCCTTCTCTAACTTTTACCTCATTCTGAAGTTATATTATTTGATATAATTTAATGTTCATTCGATTTCAAGACATACCACGCACGTGGCTCGGCGTTGCACGGGCACTTCGTGCCCTGAAAGTAGTGAAGAAAATTTTAAGAAACTACTCCCCGCCAAGGCGGCTCGCTAACAGGCGCTTCACGATTTTACTCTTTTTCTATATAAAAAAAATCATTCGAATTATTGAGATGCTTCGCGCCTTCAAGATGGTGAGGAAAGTTTCAGTAAGTTCAGCTCGCTCATAGGAAAAAAACAGACATAAATACTCAGTTTTTAATATAAGTAGAAGGCTTTTCAACAAATGAATGTTTCAAAATATTACCAGTAGCTAGCGATAAAAATTCTACGTAAGTGGCCCGCTTATGAGTTTCGTGTTTGATTTAATTAAGCTTTCATTCAAAATGCTCATTATCATTGTTATTACTGTTTCATATCAACGACGGTTTGCAACAATGGATTTCATATTTAATCATTTATTAGGCTTAATCGCTTTAAACTTGACTACTTATTAATTGATATCTTCGCTAATTAAAATCGTATAATTATATAGATTGAAACTAATGAAGCCTGAAAAATTACCTATCTATCGGTACCTGGTTCGACTTTCAGTTCATTGGCGTTCAGGAGAAAGAAGCGTGACATAGAAAGATAGTTAGAAAGAAAGATAGTTAGAAAGATACCCAGTTTTTAATATAAGTAGACTAGCTGCGTGGCCCGGCGTTGCACGGGCTGTAATGTAGCGAAGGCAGTTTGAGAAAACTACTCGCCACCAAGGCGGCTCGCCTTTAAAGTAATGAGGAAAGTTTAAACAGTTTACTCGCCGTCAAGGCGGCTCGCCTTTACAGTAATGAGGAAAGTTTCAATAAACTACTCGCCGCCAAGGCGGCTCGCCTTTAAAGTACCAAGGAAAAGTTTAATAAACTACTCCCCGATAAAGCGGCTCGCTGAAAAGCTTTCCTGCATCAAAGAATCAATCGAATTATTTGCATATGCTTCCTCAAAAATAAAGACGATGTCAAGTAGCGCATGCTTAGCACTCTCCCTAAATAACAAATAAAATTCCTTTCCAAAAACAATTATTTCCAAACAGCTTTCTTCCTGTAAAATTAATTGCAAAATTCTAAACGAAAAAGTTCTTTTAATATTTGGATCGCAGTCAAAAAAAGCCCCTTCTAAAAACAGCAATTGCAATTTTATTTAAAAACACATTTTCAAAATGGTACCAGGGAAAAAATATGTCATTAATAATTAGAATAAAAACAATTGTTAGAACTTTGTTATAACACGCATTCAAAATGACAATGGAAAAAAATAACACTCTTTCATTTTAAAAAGTTCAATTTAATTAACGTTTTAATTTAAAATCGCAACGGAAAGAAATAAATATCTTGGAATTTTAAATAGTTCAATAATTTAATTAACGTTTTAATTCAAAATGGCAACGGTAGGAAATAAATATCTTGGAATTTTAAGTACCGTAAAACGGGGTGTATAGGAACAGCGGGGTCAATCGGAACAAAACTTCCCGGCCGTACAAAGAAATTCTTCATAAATATACTATTGGGTATTTTTCGCCATTAATTTTTTTTAGAAAGGTAAGATCATAGGAAGTGGGAAAAAATTACTTTTGTCAATCTGGCAACACTACTGGTTTCTAAGGAGGGCTGCACGTGGAATGCTAGAAAACATCACATTTTCATCGACTGCAAAACTTCATATGCAAGAACAAACCTTCTTATATTTTAAACCTAAGAGTTGTAAGTTTCAATTATACATGTATCTGAACAACAGAATACCACATTAGAATTTACTTTTTTTAAAAATTGTGTCATAAAAATGAAGAATTCTGAAAAATGCCATAGGAAAAAAAATTGCGGGGTGAATCGGAACACTTGGTTCTGTTGTTCCAATTCAAACTTATTTGAAGGTAACTGTTTGAAAATCAAGATTCTAACCCCAATTCTTCTAATTAAGACAAGGACAAGGATTTATTACTGTTTATCCCTTCTTGTGAGCAACTAGATCTTAGAATAACAAAAAGTTGCAGATTTCAAAAGATTTTTTCTCCAGGAGACTTCATTTTAATTAAAATACGCGGAGGAAAGTCATATAGACTTTATATAGCAAAAGGCCAGTTCACAGACAGCCATGAATAAGCGTTAAAATCTTTCAGGACAATTCCCGAAACCCAGAGATTTCAAGAAACTAAAGAAAAGGCAGAGTTTATCCCAGAAGATGCTATGAAAAAACTTAAGCCAAGTCACAATTGCTAGTTTTAAGGACAAGTACATATTTGTGCACGACATGAGTGACTTCCATTCATGTTAAATCTTTGTATTTCAATTCAAAAGCATTTCTTAAAATTACTTTTCATTTTTCATAAGTTCAAAATTATTTTGATTTTTGACAAATTATAAACGTTTACTGGTATTGAAACTATACTTTTATTTGACAGTAATTATCTATTCTTTATCTCCCTCATCAACATTACTCATGTTTGTGAGACCTATTACAGGTTAAATGAAAAAAAAAATAAAAATTTTAACATGTGTTCCGATTGACCCCTATCAGCGGGGTGATTCGGAACACCCATAATTTCCTATATATTTTAATAATAACTGCTCAAAATGTTTTGTCTTTGCTTGGAATATCAAAAGTAAAGCAAGACCGAAGTTTTCACCCAGAAAATCAAACTTTAAAAAAATCTTTTAACTGCTTTTTTTGCAAACAAGGCTGAAAAGTGTTCCGATTCACCCCATTTTACAGTAGTTCAATAATTTAATTAACGTTTTTATTCAAAATGGCAACGGTAAGAAATAAATGTCTTGGAAGTTTAATCATTTGTTTGGCTTAATCGCTTTAAACTTGACTACTTATTAATTGATATCTTCGCTAATTAAAATCGTATAATTATATAAATTGAAACTAATGAAGCCTGAAAAATTACCTATCTATCGGTACCTGGTTCGACTTTCAGTTCATTGGCGTTCAGGAGAAAGAAGCGTGACATAGATAGATAGTTAGAAAGAAAGATAGAAAGAAAGAAAGAAAGAAAGAAAGAAAGAAAGATAGATAGATACTCAGTTTTTAATATAAGTAGATGATTTGTATTTGTTATGGTTGTGACTGTAGGGTCCCATCGTATTCTTCAGTGTGATTACTCAATGAACTGCTGCTTAATTAACCTACGAAGCATTTTAGCTGTAAATATAATGCGAAGCTATGCTGCCGTGCAAAGCGCAAAAGTGGTATCTGCAGTCGAGCTCAAACTGAGATATCACTCTTTAAAGTTTTGCGTCACCATGTATTTGATTCAAATCAAACTTTTTCAGAATTTTTTTAAAAATATTTCTCGTTCTCAAATGATCATATAATTTTGTATTTAGGTAAAATACGTCACAAAGAGCCACCTGGTGGCGACAACACAATTTTGTTAAAAAGTGCCGATACGACTTTTGTACTTAGCGCGGCATTATACAGCTACTCAGAATACTTTAACTAGAGCCGCTATATAGACAGGCCGACGCATCAAGCTTAAGTTTCACCACTTTGGATCCAACTTATTAACTTTGGCTTTAAATTTTCATTGTTGCGGCGCTAGGGTTACCATAAAAAGTTTCGGGACGTAGCCAAGCTTTGTTAAATTCACGTGAAAAATCACCAAAACGCGATAACTCGCCAGAACCGCTCACCGAAAAAGATGACTCTCAAACACGTTCTGGATCCAAAGTGGTCAAACTTAATCTTGATGCGCCGACTTGTCTATATAGAGGCCTTAACTTTAACAGACCAAAAGAATTTTTGAAAAAGTTTAAACTGAAACAAATTTAGAAATTAAAAATCAGAAACGAAACTTCATATTACAGTCGTGTCTCGATAACTCGAAGCCTTATAATTCGAATATCCTTTGTCTCGAAGTCTTCAGTGAGTCCCCAGAAACTTAAAAAGACAGTGAGAACTTCCTATAACTCGAAATTCCAATAACTCGATGCTTTTAGCCAGTCCCTTGGGACTTTGAGCTGTTGAGACTCGACTTTACGCTGCAAAAAATGCACTGTTGTTTTTACAGTATAATTCTGGCAGCCGTGGTTCCAATTTAAAACTGTAAAATGCGCAGTAATAAACTGTAAAGCTAGCAATGTTAGAGTTTCTTACTGTACAGTAAGCAATTTACAGTTTATTGCCGTAAAACTTAGCTGTATTATACTGTAAAACAACAGTATAATACTGGCAGAAGACGTTCCAGTTTAAAACACTAAAATGCTCGGTAATAAACTAAAATTAGCAATTTTTCAGTTCATTACTGTGAAATTGGCAGTTATAAATTAGCTGTATTATACTGTAAAAACAACATTCATTTTTTAGTGTAGATCCGTTTTCTTAAGATAGGGTTAGAGAGCCATCATTTGAAAAGTAATATTAAAACATCATAATTTGTTTCAAAGTAATTTTTATGCACAAATTAAAATAAAAATTCACATGATGCAAAAAATAAGTGTATAAATAAATAAAAAACTTAAAGGGAAAAATGAAAATAAAAAGCAGTTTCAAAGGCTTTTTTCTTCAAATATCACAATACTGCAGTGTAAGTCTAACTGATAAACACGTTAAAAGCAAAAGCGGAAGACGATAAATTTCTACTGACCCCGACTGCCGAGTTAATTAAATACCATCCCGATTGTGTAAGACACAGATGTCTCCGAAGAGACACAAACATCCATATTACTGGAAACAATCGTCCAGCTTATCGACAGATTCCTCAATCACTCACGAGCTCTCGGGTTCCGAATGTTTCCGACCTTCTACGATCTCTCCCGATTAGTAATTATGCGAAGGTGATAAAGAATAGTAGTAAAAAAAACATTGCCTCCTTTTTCCGTCTGTTCGTTCGTCTGACCCTAATTACGACAACTCGTGCTTTTCTCTCGACGCGCCAAATTACCAAACGCCCCCTCCCCCTCTTTTGGTACACGTGGTATTTTTACAGTAATCACGTTTCCTGTAATTACATCAGCTGCTCATGATAAAGCATTCGTGCCAAACGAACTGCTTCTTTTTCTCAGGGCGCTGCTATCGTAGAACGCCAATTTACCCCTTCTTCTGTGCGCTCCCTTTCTTTTTTTTTTCCTAGAGGGCGCCTGCAATGGATTTTTTTGCGCCTCTAATTCTTTCATTCAGTTATTTTACGGGGATTTCCCTTTCAGTTGCACCGGCTAATTTGGTGATCAGATTTTTGCTGGGGAATCAATCGGAACTGGTGAAGTTTGTAGTCTAAAAATTCTGACTTCGAAAAATTTTAAGTTTTATAGATAGTCTAATTTTGGTAACTTTACGAAGAAATTAGCAGCAATTTCAACAAGAATATTACTCGTTTTTATTCATATTTTTATTTCACATAGTATCTAATAAATATTACAGCTTTTTTGTTCAACTACCCACCTTTTGTAACGCGAATCTTCTGTATTACTAAAACCCAACCGCTTTCATTTATCTACGTATGTATGTTGTTCGTCTAAAGGTCGCTTTTGGTTGGCTGTTGGGCATAATATCACCGATGTTAGGCGATCTTGATGATATTCAGGTGACAGTGATGAATACGTTTCAAACAGTCACCAAATTGCAAAACTTGACGACACTTGGCGACCATTGATTCAGATTTGACTTTTTTATATGGATCAAAGGCTGCATTCCTAACTACTGCACTGTTCAGAGAAGATAACCGTTTATTTATTTATTCTGAAAATGGGGCACTTAATATTTTTTTACATGTGTACAGACAAAGTTGCATACTTTTTACAATTAAGGCGCATTACTCAAAAAGTTCAATTAATGCGTTTTTATATTTAAATGCAAAAATTTGCTTGAGTACATTTGGCGCTGATTGAAAGAAAAAAAGGAATGATATCCTTGGCGCGATGTCCTGCAATTCACTTTTACTATCAACATTTTCGGACTGCTATTTGCTACCGTGCTTTTTCATTAGACCACAAATCATTGATAGGCAAAAACAACTTTTCTACTACTACAGTAAAGCAGGAAAAAACAAAAATTGTTGCACAGCTCAATTGCGAAATGTATTGAGCATTAAGTATTTGGATCTTTTTTTTTTTTTTTTTTTTTTTTGTATTATTCACCAATAGACTCCATGCGAGAAAGTCGTCTTCTAAAGGCATATAAAACTACAAAAAAAGTGTCTCATACTTCCATGCAAAGCTACTAAGGAATATATTGCGTTTTTGAATGGAGTGAATTCGATAGAACTCCAATATTTAAATCCAAAATTAAGTTGAGCCTTAATGCTTCATCGACTACCATTGTGAAGAAGTAGAGTCAATTATCGTGCTTTTGTGATAAGCAGAATACTATATGACAATTTTAGAGATTACTATGTAAAAAAAAGAGTTATAATTGTTAGGGCCAAGCTCCACATTGACGTAAAGCAGAAAAATAAAGCAGAAATGTAAAATGGATTAAATAGTGTTCCTATGGAAAGTACCCGGATTTTCGGTTTCTTCCTTCGATTTCGGTCGCGTTTTCTGCTGATGTGGAGCAGGTCCCAGTGTTGAGTGACTTAAGATGGATATCGACAATCTTTTCTGATTTTTGCTCGACCAAAACAATAACAATAGTGGGTAGAAATTATAAAATTGTTCAATTTGCAGACAGATGGAATTTTGGTTGATGGAAAAAAGGGAAATATGGTTAAATTTTTGACATCATACTCATTCTATACTAAAGAGTTCTAAATTTGTCGTGCTTAAAAAATTTTCATCTTTTAAAATGGGTTGCTTAAGTTTCAAAACCTTAATGACTTCAAACTGTACCTTTCTTGTCCGAATCTTTCAAAATGTTATGTTATAAAATGTAGAAGAAATTTCTTATGTATCCATAAATGGAAAAAAGAATAAATAAATACTAAACATTTTGAAAAAAATTGTCATTGTGGATTTGTAGGAAAAACTCGTACATTAATTAAAAATTGAGACAAAAATTTAAAAATAAAATAATAAACAATCGAGAAAAAAAAATAAGAATTAAAAGATATAACGAGATATCTTATCTAGTACTAAACTTTGATTGCTAAAGAGTTTAGAAAGAATGCAGAATATAAAATAAAAAACGTTTGAACTATAAAGATTTTTTAAAAACATTCCATGAATAGCAGAAAGTTTCAAAATAATAATAATAATAATAATAAATAAATAAAATAAATAAAGGTGCTGAATAGTTACAGTTCTATTAGTTGTCGATATCTTACGTAAATCAGCAGAAAAGAAAAACGAGAATGATAAAGTAGAACGAGCTTGGATTTTTCTCTTTAGCAGATGATTAGCATGGTGTTAAACATTTAAAAATGAAAATAGATTTTGTTAAAAGCAAGAAAATCATCAATCATGCTTAAAGAGATGCTGTAGTTAAGAAGTGAAGGCGAATTTCGTGATGAAATTTCTTATTTTACATACATGACTGTCAGTTCATCAACCCACGCACTATTTCTCCGCAAATTAATCAGTTTTAAAGTTTTTCCGCACGATCTCATGATTTTTCTTTTTTTTTTTTTTTTCAATCAATTTCAGATTGGTGTTTGAGTACATATTTTACAAATGCTTTTTAAAGCATTTAGACGAGAAAAACTTTTAAGTTCAAGGGCGGCTAGTGCTGATATCGTCGGAACTATGCTAAAATTACGAATGGTTAAATTGGCACTTTTCAGGAAAGGCAAAACACTGATTATAATTTTTTCCCACCTGACGTGTTTGGTTATTTTAAATTTTTATAGATATCTTTAAGTGTAAAACTATCGTTCGAAGGTATCATTTTAGTTTTACTTATTTGTAAAATAATTTTTGAAAAACGCGATTTTTCCCATTCGTTATTTTAGCATGGTGCCGACGATATTGTTATACTCAGTTCCTTTAAAATAGGCGTATCAAGTTTAGAAATTTTGCGTCGTCTCCATGGAAACCGTACGAAAGAAAACTGCTCCGTTCTTTTTTTTATGCACTGCTGTTGGGGCATTTCATTTATTTTATGTTAATCGAATTAGGCTTAAGCTTTTATTTATCTCCCCATGTCTGAGTTATTTCTCAACATTTTCTAACAAATCTAGTCATGCATTAATATAGCAAAAAAATTCTAAGAAAATGTTGCACTTTACAAACGTTGATTTTTCAGTCGTCTAATAGTTTACGCTCAAAGCAATTTTAACCGTTTGCATTTAACCATTGTTGCAAAAGCTAAGTGGAGAAAAAGTTCATAGCACCGTAACTATGACAACCAACAGGGGAAAAATGGGGAGAGTGAGAAATTAATTTTACTTTGAGCAGCCAGCTCTCGTTACATAGAGTATATTAGGAGGTTTTTTTGAAGTAACCATTTCCTTATACTGTCCTCCCCGCTTATTTGGGTAATAGATAAACGAATACCCCGCTTATACGAATAAAATATCTTGGAACTTATGCCATAGACGTAATGTTAAAGATCCCCGTTTAATCGAATACCCCGTTTAATCGAATAACATTTATCAAAACCGACAGTATTCGTTTAAGCGGGGCCGACAGTACTTGTTTCGGTGTGTAAAAAGTTGCACTATTACATAAAACTGAAACAATGAAATGAAATGCAAACGGATGCATAGTCATAAAGTGGCCTTACATCCAGCTTAAATAACTGCCAGATCTAATGTCAAAGTGATATTGGCGATATTTGGCGAGGTTCCCATAGAACTACATACAGAAAATTCTCGATTTTCGGCGGAAGGATTTTTTTTTTTTTTTTTTTTTTTTTTTACGCGAGACAAAAAGATCTTGATGCAAACGTTCATTTACACTGTTCTTAGCTCACTTCGTGTCTGACCCCCGAGCTCACTCGCAAATGAGAGTTGATACGTGATAGCAAGCCATTGATATCCCACCAGCACTAACAGGTGCTACCATCACAAATACCCAAGCACTTATTAGTCTCTTTAGAGCCCCTACAATTGGCCTTTTCCTTTCCTTTATCTGGGAGGACCTTTTTTTTTCTATCGGCGCATACAACTTTGTTATATTTGCAGCCATTTATTTCTGCAGAAGACTTATTAGGTGTAGTTGGGGCAAAAGGAAAACATAACTTCAATGTTTCAACTTTAGATCCTTCCTCCTTTTTTTGGACTGAATTGAGAAATCAAATTTTTTGTGCAGTGTATCATTACCACCAGGCTCGGAGTCAATAACGCGAAAATGTAATCGATTACGATTACGTGCATGAAAAATTGTAGATTACAATTACAATTACAGTCCTTTGGTAAATCGCAATTACGATTACAACAGCGATTAGATTACGTAAAAAATGTAATCGATTACGATTATTATATGACGATTTCAATTACACGATTACAGCTTTGGGAGGAATATGTATTATACAGTGGAGGATCCAGAAATTTTTGTTAGGGGGTCAAGTTTCAGTGCAAATTATTAGTTAAGCAGAAGGAAAACGAAGCATGTAAAATTTAAACCTTCTTTAAAATATCATACATTATTGCACAGCAAGTAATATGTTTTATTATATTCTGTTAAATTAAACATTTATTTTAGTTAAACTTAACTATACTACGAAAAATTTGAATTGGCTATTTATAAATTGTCGACATATAATCAATATTGGAATTATAAAATTCTTAAAAATAAAATTCTCAAAAGAATTTTTTATAAAATTTTCAAGTAAAATTTTTTATAAAATTTTCAAGTAAAATTTTTTTAAACATTTAAAAACATTTTTTAAACATAAAAAATGCTTTAAAAATCTATAAACACAACTTTTTCTTCTCTTATATACATATTGATTAAAAATAACACGAGCATTAAGATATAAAGCATAGACTAAAATTAAATTATATGTGAAAATATTTTGAAAAAAAGTGAGATTACACGATTACAAGGCTAAATTACGATTATTGAAACAAAAATTGCAATTGCGTTTACACGAGAAATACTTGATTAAAATTACGATTACACGATTACGATTGTCCCATTTCCAAATTATGATTACGATTATAAAAAAAGTAATCTATTACTCCGAGCCTGATCACTACACTCACTGAAAGTAACTGAGTTTGAAATATTTGATTTTTTTATGACTGTTTGCTAGCGAATAAAATCCTGTTTCCTTTCACCCCAACGTGTTTCCTTTACCCCAGAGACAAATGGATAAACAGAAACTCTGAACTTATATACACTGGCGGAAAAAAAAATCCCAACACCAAGAAAAAATTACCGTAGAGTAATGAAATTTGGGTAATGCAATTGTCTAGTTAACATGTTTAATTGATTAAATGTACAAGATCGCTGGCTAATTTAAGCTCAAGAAAATGCTGTGCAAATGTGAAATTACGTTAATTTAATAGAGGGTGTAACCTCCAGAATTTTGAAGGCAAGCCTGCAAGCGTGCATGCATTATGTCATACAGGTGCCGAATGTCACTTTGTGGTATGGAGTTTCATGCTTGTTGCACTTGCTGTGTCAATACTAGGACCGTCATTGCTGACTGTGGATGATGCTCGAGGTGCCATCCCATGATATCCCATACGTTATCAATTGGAGACAGACCTGGTGATTTTGCAGGTTATGATAACATGCCAGCACTCTATAGAGCACATTGCGTTACAGCAGCGATGTGAGGGCGAGCGTTATCCAGTTGGAAAACGCCCCCTTGAATGCTACTCATGAAGGGCTGTACTACTGGTTAAATTAGCAGACTGGCGACAAATTTTCAGTCAGTGAGTTTGGGATGACCACAAGAATGCCCCTGCTGTTGTAGAAAATTGCTCCAGGGACCATAACTCCAGGTGTGAGTCCCGTGTGTCTAGGCCGTAGACCGCTTGGATTCAGGCGGTCCCCTGGCCTCCTTATGACCAATATACAGCCACCACTGGCACTAATTCAGAATCTGTTTTCATCAAAAATTACAACAGATCTTCACTCCGACCTCCAGTGAGCTGTGTCGTGGCACCACTGGCGTCGGAAAAGGCAATGGTTTTCAGTCAATGGAATACCGGCTATACGCTGCCTGGCTCGGAGCTGTCCTTGAAGTAAACAGTTTCTTACCGTTCCTTGGGTCACGACGGTACCAACTGCAGTTCGAATGTCAGCCGCAGATGCAGTATGATGCGCCACAGCCGTACGCAAGATTCGGCGATCTTCCTTCTCAGTCGTGCCACGTGGCAGCTCGGAACTCGATCTTCTTGAGGTAGTACCATCCCTTGCCCATATCTTCCAACAATCATGCATGGTGGAAACATTTCCACCGAAGTCTTTCTGCAATATCGCGAAATGAAAATCCACCTTCTCGTAGCCAATTTGTACGACCTCGTTTAAACTCGGTGAGCTGTTGATAATGGCTTCTTCGTCTTCTTAAAGGTATTCCTGGCTAACATGAACGCAATTCGTCAAATTTCACGGAAAAATAATACACACGAGCTTCATAACACGCTTTTAAAACAAGCCTTATTTGCATGTTCTGAGTGACGCCAGCTGCGCCACACTAATGCGCGGAACACGAAATTTCAATCGATGTCATCTTTCAGTTGTATAAACACGCCTACCAAATTTCGTTTATCTAACTCAAGTCTTTCTTGGTGTTGGGATTTTTTTTTCCGCCAGTGTATATTCCTGTGAGGTAAATGTAGTAGATAATGGCCCTATACAGAATCAGTCTAGAAACTTAAATTCTACACGAACAGTACTCAATTCATGGCCTGCAGGTCGCATGCTACCCACTGCATCGTTCAAATGTAATACGACGTCATTTAAATAGAAAAATTAAACGAAAACTTTAATCACCCACTGAATTTATAAATACACCGAAAGTTGTAATTTTACGTCAAAATTTGATCTTCCAAAACATTGGACGAATAAAAAACTTAGCTGTTTCCATTTACCCCAGAGAAGAGAATGTATGGGATAAATGGAAATCCTAAATTGCTAAATCGTAAATGTTTTTAGTAGCCTTCCACGCGACAAGTAAGAATAGCTAAAACCAGTTATCTCGTATTTTAGACCTACTAGAGAGGAAAATGTAGGATAACTAAAGTTTAAGAAACAAATGTTTCCGTAGCGTTCTCTTTAAGCAATGTGACACCTACGCAATTGTTCAACCACTTATTCATCGATTAGCAGTTTTTAAGACTGTTGTTGAAGCTATTTTACTGCTGCAGTCTAAATATTTGGCAATGCGAAACGAAAAACTTATGGCGTATCTCAAAAATTTAAAGAGATAAAAAAAAACGAAGTAACTGTTACCTAAAACTTGAATTTAGAACTCTTTTTTGCCACAGTACTGACATTAAAATGGTCTAATTCAAAAGAACATGTATCATCTTTTAACCCTTTGAGAACCATGCACTAAAAAATGAAGGTATTTTTTACAGTGTAAATCAGCTAATTTTACAGTAACTAGCTGCCAGGGCAGCTAGAGAATTATTGAGATGCTTCGCGCTTTCAAGATGGTAAGGAAAGTTTCAGTAAGTTCAGCTCGCTCAAAGGAAAAAAGCAGACATAGATACTCATTTTTTAATATAAGTAGATGGCTTTTCAACAAATGAATGTTCCAAAATATTACAAGTAGCTAGCGATAAAAATACTATGTAAGTGGCCCGCTTATGAGTTTCGTGTTTGATTTAGTTAAGCCTTTATTCAAAATTCTCATTATCATTGTTATCACTGTTTCATAGGTTTGGCAACCGCGTTTCAACAATGGATTTCATATTTAATCATTTATTAGGCTTAATCGCTTTAAATTTGACTACTTATTAATTGATATCTTCGCTAATTAAAATCGTATAATTATATAAATTGAAACTAATAAAACCTGAAAAATTTCCTATCTATAGGTACCTGGTTCGACTTTCAGTTCATTGGCGTTCAGGAGAAAGAAGCATGACATAGATAGATAGAAAGATTCTCAGTTTTTAATATAAGTAGATAAAGTGTAAAATTGCTAATTTAACAGTTTATTACCGTGCTTTTGAGTTTTAAACTGGAACCTCTGCTTCCAGTATTATACTACTAGGCACCAGGGCAGCTAGATTAGCTTCCTGCGGCATGCTGATGCATAACGTCCCCCCTCTCTAACTTTTACCTCATTCTGAAATTATATTATTTGATATAATTTAATGTTCATTCGATTTCAAGACATACCACGCACGTGGCCCGGCCTTGCACGGGCACTTCGTGCCCTGAAAGTAGTGAGAAAAAAATTTAAAGAAACTACTCCCCGCCAAGGCGGCTCGCTTACAGGCGCTTCACGCCTTTACTTTTTTCCTATATAAAAAAATCATTCGAATTATTGAGATGCTTCACGCCTTCAAGATGGTGAGGAAAGTTTCAGTAAGTTCAGGTCGCTCAAAGAAAAAAAGCAGACATAGATACTCAGTTTTTAATATAAGTAGATGGCTCTTCAACAAATAAATGTTTCAAAATATTACCAGTAGCTAGCGATAAAAATTCTACGTAAGTGGTCCGCTTATGAGTTTCGTGTTTGATTTAGTTAAGCCTTCATTCAAAATTCTCATTATCATTGTTATCACCGTTTCATAGCAACGACGGTTTGCAAGAATGGATTTCATATTTAATCATTTATTAGGCTTAATCGCTTTAAATTTGACTACTTATTAATTGATATCTTCGCTAATTAAAATCGTATAATTATATCAATTGAAACTAAAGAAGCTTGAAAAATTACCTATCTATCGGTACCTGGTTCGACTTTCAGTTCATTGGCGTTCAGGAGAAAGAAGCGTGACATAGAAAGATAGAAAGATAGTTAGAAAGAAAGATAGTGAGAAAGATACTCAGTTTTTAATATAAGTAGACTAGCTGCCAGGGCAGCTAGATTAGCTTCCTGCGGCATGTTGATGCATAACGTCCCCCCTCTCTAACTTTTACCTCATTCTGAAGTTTTATTTGATATAATTTAATGTTCATTCGATTTCAAGACGTACCACGAACGTGGCCCGGCGTTGCACGGGCACTTCGTGCCCTGAAAGTAGTGAGGAAAATGTCAAGAAACTACTCCCCGCCAAGGCGGCTCGCTAACAGGCGCTTCACGCCTTTACTTTTTTCCTGTATAAAAAAAATCATTCGAATTATTGAGATGCTTCGCGCCTTCAAGATGGTGAGGAAAGTTTCAGTAAGTTCAGCTCAGGCGCGGATCCAGAGTGGGGTCATGGGGATCATGACCCCCCCCCCCCTTAACCGACCAAATATAGCAAAAAATTGCATTTTTGGGACTTATTTTACGAAAAAACTGCCAAACCTCCCCATTTTTGCACAAAAATTGCACTTTGACCCCCCCTTTCCGAAAATGACCCCCTCCTTAACCAGAAGCTGGATCCGCCCTTGGTTCAGCTCGCTCAAAGGAGAAAAAGCAGACATTGATACTCAGTTTTTAATATAAGTAGATGGCTCTTCAACAAATGAATGTTTCAAAATATTACAAGTAGCTAGCGATAAAAATACTATGTAAGTCGCCCGCTTATGAGTTTCGTGTTTGATTTAGTTAAGCCTTCATTCAAAATTCTCATTTTCATTTTTATTATTGTTTCATGGCATGGCAACCACGTTTTGCAATGCAAGAATGGATTTCATATTTAATCATTTATTAGGCTTAATCGCTTTAAACTTGACTTCTTATTAATTGATATCTTCGCTAATTAAAATCGTATAATTATATAGATTGAAACTAATGAAGCTTGAAAAATTACCTATCTATCGGTACCTGGTTCGACTTTCAGTTCATTGGCGTTCAGGAGAAAGAAGCGTGACATAGAAAGATAGTTAGAAAGAAAGATAGTTAGAAAGAAAGATAGTTAGAAAGAAAGATAGTTAGAAAGATAGTTAGAAAGATACTCAGTTTTTAATATAAGTAGATTGTTTTTATAGGATAATGCAGCTAAATTATACGGCAATAAACTCTAAAATTGCCAACTTTACAGTAAGAAACTATAAAATTGCTAGTTTTAGTTTATTACCGTGCATTTTACAATTTTGAATTGGAACCTCGGCTGCTAGTATTGTACTGCAAAAACAAAAGTTCATTTTTTTTGCAGTATAGCGGTTGAATATTAAAGCTTGTTCGCGGTGTTCTTCTGTTTTTTCTTTTCTATTTAACAGAACGTTTTTTAAACACTAACCTTTGTTTCGTTTTTGCTAATAAGTAAGCCTAAAGTTAGCGGTCATGTTTTCCCCATAACGTTCTTAAAGAATTAACTGTGCACTGCAATTGTAGACTAAGACAAAAACCAGTAAACGTGGCATCAATAATGTTTGGCTTGTACTGTAGTATTTAAAAATGAATCAATTAAAAGTAGTGAAACGATACCTCTGGGGGATGCTGGGCCAAGGGTTTGCTCGGCTCTTGGGCCTGGTTCAAAAATGAACAGAGTGCTCTTCAAGGCCCATCCCGGTTAAACTACGAGTTGTGGTATGTACGGGGGGAACCTTGGAGTGTGAAGTCAAGTGAAAGTCAAAACCAACTGGAACCAAATGCGTACTGGAGAACATGGACTCTACATCCATTCTCATCAACCCCTCCCGTAGCCCTGGAGCTAACTGTTGGAAAACTGCAAATCGTGATAAGAAGATGCCACTTGGTGGGAATGTTGTTCAGGGCTATACATTGAAATTAAGACCCAGAGGCACTTTCAAAAACCGTTTTAATCCAAGATGGCGGCATTTTTAAAAATGGCGGCCTATGCTACTAGTTTTGCAATTTAACTCACACAAAAGAGGTTTTTATATCAAATTATACGTTTTTCAGGCCAAGGATTTCATTTAGTATATGTTGAAAAAAAGCTAAATGTTCATTTTGATGTTTATTTTTTTATTTATTTTTAAGAATTATATTGTTTACGAGAAGACTACATGTAGTATCCAAAATCTTTTAGAAAGTTAGCCAAATTGCGACCGAAGAAAATAAACTGGGAAACCTGGTGCGGTGGTAACCTAACCATACTCAAATTAGTCTCCTAAGAACTCCACATACATCTCCCAGCGGTGCTGCTATTGTTAGAAGCATTACGAGAAGGCCCGTTTAGTTTGTGGAGATAGCGACAAAAACAGTCGAAATGTTTCACTTCCGGATACCAGTGTGAAATTTGGTACAGAGCTTATGTACATATATAAGAACAAAAAATCACCAGGAGACACTTGATTAGGGGTCATGAACGCCCGTGGTGACGTCATCAAGATGGCCGCTTTTACAGGTAAATACGTTCGTTTAATTGCTTAAAACTCCATCATAGATGGAAATATTGCAAAACACAAATGTATCATTTGAAAGCTCTTTGAAAGAGCTATTTGGAAAGATTTAATTTTTCTTTCTGAGGTCAAGGTTCCACCTTTAATGACGTCATCAAAATGGCCGCTTTTACAGGCAAATACGTTTGTTTGACTCCCCCTAAAACTCCATCATAGATTTAAATATTTCAAAATTCAAATATACCATCTGAAAGCGCTTTAAAAGATCTATTTAGAAAGCTTTAATTAATTTTTTTGAGGTCAAGGGCCCACCTGTGATGACGTCATCAAAATGGCCGCTTTTACAGGTAAATGGGCTCATGTAACTGTTTAAAACTCCATCATAGATTTAAATATTGCTAAACTGAAATATATCATCCGAAAGCGCTTTAAAAGAGCTATTTTATAGTGCTTGGTTTTATTAGCCTACTTTCCCGTTAAAAATAAAAGAGACGAAAAAAACATTAAAATTGGCTTAATGCATCTAAAAAATGTCGCCAAGTCCAAAAAATATCGCCAATTCCAAAAAATATCGCCAAGTTCAAAAAATATCGCCAAGTAAAAAAAAGTCAAAAAGAAACAAAAAAATGAAATAAATATCGAAAAATTAAAAATTTGAAAGTAGGGTATTGAGATGGGGAATTTGTGTGTCGGTCGGTCTGTCGGTCGGTCGGTCGGTCTGTCTGTCCCCCCCTAATAACTTTTGAATGAACATTCCGATTTGGACAAACTTTTTTTTGTTGGAAAGATCTCGGCGAGTACAGCTCATTCCCATATTTGATTTTTCGATTTGAACAATTTTTGGTTCAACTTTGAGCCGTTCAAATAACCGGTCCCGCGATACTAACTTTTGAATGAACAGTCCGATTTGAACAAACTTTTTTTTGTTCGAAAGGTCTTTTCAAGGATACTTCATTCCCGTATCTACATTTTCGATTTGAACAATTTTTCGTTCAACATTGAACCGTTCAAGCAACCTTTCCCCACCTAATAACTTTTAAGTGAACCGTCCGAATTGAATAAAGTTTTTTTTGTTCGAAAGATCTCATCAAGAATACTTTATTCCCGTTTTTAAATTTCCGATTTGAACAATTTTTCGTTCAACATTGAACCGTTCAAACAAGCTCTCACCCCTAATAATTTTTGAGTGAACAGTCCGATTTAAACAAACTTTTTTTTGTTCGAAAGATCTCGGCAAGGATACTTCATCGCCGTTTTTAAATTTCCGATTTGAACAATTTTTCGTTCAACATTGAACCGTTCAAACAAGCTCTCACACCTAATAACTTTTGAATGAACAGTCCGATTTAAACAAACTTTTTTTTGTTCAAAAGATCTCAGCAAGGATGCTTCATTACCGTATTTAAATTTTCAGTTTGAACATTTTTTTTGTTCAACATTGAACTGTTCAAACAACCTTTCCCCACCTAATAACTTTTAAGTGAACCGTCCGAATTGAATAACCTTTTTTTTGTTTGAAAGATCTCGGAGAGGCTCATTCCTATATTTCACTTTTCAATTTGAACCATTTTTCGTTCAATGATGAACCGTTCAGAAAACATTTTAACATGAGCGCCTACGGAGAAATTTAAATTGAATGTTGATTCTGAACTTCAAAGCGGATTTCCTTCAAACTAACTTTGTAAGAAAATGGTTTTGATAAATAATGTATTGTAAAGTACTTTTTTGAATAATCTTCTGTGAGGACTCTGATTCCGACTCCGACTCCGCAAACATGGCGGAAATGCAGGCTCAGAAAAAAATGACTGACTGGGCAGACGATTTTTTGTTTATTTATTTATTTGTTTTGTTTAATTTATTATTATTTTTTTTTTATCAGACGATTTTTTTTTGTTAACAAAAATTTTTCATTCACGAGAGCATTTTATTCCTTATTTATATTTAACAACTGGCAACGGATTAAAAATGAAACTCAAGACATTTTATTAACGAACGAGTTTTTTTTTCTTTCTTTGATAAAATGTGTTTTGAAGTTCTTTGTACTTTTATTTTATTTATTTATTTTTTTTTCTTTTGAAAACGATTGTGGAATTTTTCTACGGAAGAACTATAGCAATTACATTCTTTTAAAGGTGCGACAAAACTTTATTGACTCGTTTATTTACTTTTTACGTGTCTATTTTATCTGATGAGAGGGGTATATTTTGCTTTCAGAAATCAGCTTTAAGTGCAAAAAGATATGTTTGACATAATTTTTAGTTTTAGATAATCAAGAGAATATTGATCAGATGCTACAATGCCTATGTCGATGTACGGGAAAGTAGGCTCGTTTAGTTCTTGACAGAACTTCTTGTTTTTTAAGACAAATAGTTGAAAAGTTATAACAATTTTAAATTGAAAATGTATAACAAACGTATTTACATGTAAAAGCGGCCATTTTGATGCGTCATCACAGGTGGGCCCTTGACCTTAGAAAGAAAAATTAAATCTTTCTAAATAGCTCCTTTAAAGAGCTTTCAGATGATATATTTGAGTTTTGCAATGTTTGAATCTATGGTGGAGTTCTAGGGGGAGTTAAATAAACGTATTTACCTGTAAAAGCGGCCATTTTGATGACATCATCACAGGTGGGCCTTTGACTTTAGAAAGAAAAATTAAATCTTTCTAAATAGCTCTTTTAAAGAGCTTTCAGATGATATAGTTGAGTTTTGAAATATTTAAATTTATGATGGAGTTTCAAGGGGAGTTAAACGAACGTATTTACCTGTAAAAGCGGCTAAGAAAAATTAAATATTTTCTTAATAGATCTTTTAAAGCGCTTTTAGATGATATAGTTGAGTTTTGAAATATTTAAATCTATGATAGAGTTTTAGGGGGAGTTAAACAATTGTATTTACCTGTAAAAGCGGCCATTTTGATGACGTCATTACAGGTGGGCCCTAGACCTCAGAAAGAAAAAATAAATCTTTCTAAATAGATCTTTTAAAGCGCTTTCAGATTATATAGTTGAATTTTGAAATATTTAAATCTATGTTGGAGTTTTAGGGGGAGTTAAACAAACGTATTTACCTGTAAAGCTGCCATTTTGATGACGTCATCACAGGTGGGCCCTTGACCTTAGAAAGAAAAATTAAATCTTTCTAAATAGCGCTTTTAAAGAGCTTTCAGATGATATATTTGAATTTTGCAATATTTCAATCTATGATCGAGTTTTAAGCAGTTAAACGAACGTATTTACATGTAAGAGCGGCCATTTGATGACGTCATCATAGGTGGGCCCTTGACCTCAGAAAAAAACATTAAACCTTTCCAAATAGATCTTTTAAAGAGCTTTCAGATGATATAGTTGAGTTTTGAAATATTTAAATCTATGATGGAGTTTTAGGGGGAGTCAAACAAACGTATTTGCTTGTAAAAGCGGCCATTTTGATGACGTCATTAAAGGTGGAACCTTGACCTCAGAAAGAAAAATTAAATCTTTCCAAATAGCTCTTTCAAAGAGCTTTCAAATGATACATTTGTGTTTTGCAATATTTCCATCTATGATGGAGTTTTAAGCAATTAAACGAACGTATTTACCTGTAAAAGCGGCCATCGTGATGACGTCATCACGGGCGTTCATGACCCCTCATCAAGTGTCTCCCGGTGATTTTTTGTTCTTATATATGTAAATAAGCTCTGTACCAAATTTCACACTGGTATCCGGAAGTGAAATATTTCGGCAGTTTTTGTCGCTAACTCCACAGACTAAACGGGCCTTTTCGGAATGCTTCTAACAATAGCAGCACCGCTGGGAGATGTGTGTGGAGTTCTTAGGAGACTAATTTGAGTATGGTTAGGTTACCACCGCACCAGGTTTCCCAGTTTATTTTCTTCGGTCGCAATTTGGCTAACTTTCTAAAAGATTTTGGATACTACATGTAGTCTTCTCGTAAACAATATAATTCTTAAAAATAAATAAAAAAAATAAACATCAAAATGAACATTTAGCTTTTTTTCAACATACTAAATGAAATCCTTGGTCTGAAAAACATATAATTTGATATAAAAACCTCTTTTGTGTGAGTTAAATTGCAAAAGCAGTAGTATAGGCCGCCATTTTGAAAAACGCCGCCATCTTGGATTAAAACGGTTTTTGAAAGTGCCTCTGGGTCTTAATTTCAATGTATAGCCCTGAACAACATTCCCACCAAGTGACATCTTCTTATCACGATTTGCAGTATTCCATTGATTTTTGACAGTTAGCTCCCGGACTACCGCGCTTTAGGCGCCAAATGAAATGAAATTGGGTGTGATTTTACGGTGAGCATGGATTAAATAAGGTTGTGTTTTTTAAAACAAATTACGGCTGTTTTAAAAGCATAATTGCAACCAAAGGCTTAAAAATGCTTTTCAAGTTTATCTAAATAAGTACTTCGCATTTTAGAAAAAAACACGAGCTTACAAACCTCTTTTTTTTTAACCGAGCGGGCTCGGTCCCTGGTACTGTAGTATTTAAAAATGAATCAATTAAAAGTAGTATTGCCAGAAGCAAAGCTTTCATTTTCTACCTTTTCTCGGAAATGCATTACTTATCGCCAGAAGGCATTATGTAATAATATGCTGTTTTATAACTCCAGACACAAAAATATAAAAGTATTTCCTATTAAACTTAATTTTTTTTCTTTTAGTTTATTACAATTATTTTTCATTTTATGAATGAAGGTAATTATCGCAAAAGAAAAGTCGCGGGAAATTATCCGTGATTATCCTTTTTACCGTACTGCAAACGACTCCAGGTTCATTATGGTAATTTGCTCTACTTCACGAGATTGGCTCGTAAAGCTCACCTGGTACTTGAAATTTGTCTCTGTGGTTAATTAAGTGTGTAAAAATAACACAAACGGCTCTAACTAGTTAGCTTTGCCCCTAATTAGAACTATGAGATAATGAAGGTGAAACTTGAGTTAGCAAAGTTTTTGTATATTAGCTATTGGCTATTGGGACAATTAAAAGTAAATTTTGTTCGCTTGAGGTTGAGACCGTCCTCAAAAATTATCAAATTGAACCTCTGCCTATGAGAAAAAAAAGAAAAAAAAATGGTTAAAAGGGATGGACATATTGTTACATTTTCAAGAAAATATATTAATTTCACAGTCTAAAATAAAGGACTGCTATCTTTAAGTCAAGAGGCATGCAGAAAGAGATGTGTACAATGTGTCTGTGCAAATTGTGAAAAATTTTCTCACTAGCCGAACATAAAATATGACTTAGTTTCTAGGAAAAGGTTGTCCTTGAAATCAGACTCTGGTACCTAAATTAGTAACTATGTTCAATGTGTTGTTCACTTAAACAATAAGTAGTGACTAACATACGTAACAACGTAACTGCTAGTCAAAAGATAATATTTCTTTGTTTAATTGTGTAAGTGAATAATACATGAAACTTAGTTACTAATTTAGGCACTAACTTCAGAGTTGAAAGTCAACCTTCTTTTAGAAACTGAATCATATTTTAGGAAAAGGTTGTCTTTCAACACTGATCTTAGTGCCTAAATTAATAACTATGTTCAATGTATTATTCACTTACACAATTAAACAAAAAATATTATCTTTTGTCAGTAGTAACGTTGTTATGCAAGTTAGTCTGCACTTATTTTAGAACAGCAACTACTTACTTTTCCTTTTAAAAGATTTAAAAGAAAAAACTATACGTCTTTGTATCCATTCAAAAATTGCAGTTCAAATATTCAGGTATTTTAGGCATAAAGTTACTTTTCTGTTTTCACTTAAATTTTTTGTACGAACCTTGTTTCTCGACAGAAGACCTCCCCCCCCCCTTCAAGATAGGGGTGGGGTAAGGGTAGTAAAAGGTGAAATTTTCTTTCAACACGGCAAAGTGCTTTCTGTGGCTATTTTTTCTAACTCTTCCGAAAGAAGACCACCGGTTTGGGGAGAAGATATTCCGTACCCTTAAAACCCTTAGCAATGCATTATTTGGGGGCAAGTTGGTTTAAAGTATATAAGGGTCGATTTTTCTTCCAGTTCCATCCCTGCTTTCCAAGTCCAAATAACCTGCTGCTGATCCCAGTTTTGTGTCTGTTGTTGGAAGCATTTTCAAAGTCATTTTTACTGAGCATGAAGCAGGAATTCTAAGCCTAGAAAACAACAAAGAGTTCCCAAGTAGCACACTTCGTTTTTCAAAGGTTGTAAAATGGTTATTAACGTTGTAACAACCGCTTAAAAACGTTTATAAAACGTTTAAAGGTGCTACATGGGGCTGCTTGGAACTGTCTAGTGAATAAGTCAGGTAAATCTGCCTACTTACAAAACAAGGGAATTTACCCACTCCCTAAAGGGCTGAGCTTTTTCAATTCCTAAATATGAAGTTTTGATATAAGGAAAAATATTTCAAGACAAATCGTGAAGAAAAGCGGCAAAAAGTTTTTCGACTCTCACCTTTAAATGGCTTTGCAAATTGCTTCCAACAGTGGACATATTATAGGACACATTCGTAACATCAGTTAGTCATACGCTTCATTTCCATCATCATCCTATGAAAATTCTTTTATGATTTTCAAATATGCTTTCCATGCAATTTTTTCCGTGTATTTAGCGTAAGGCTTGATATTAATTAATATTTGTTCAATTCAGCTTAAGTATAAGATATATATCCCTGCCTGCGGTTTCAAGAAGTGTTCTTTTATGTTACACCACATACATCGCGTGTTATTGTTTGATTTGCAAAGTAATATAATAATGCTGATGAAAGTATGTAAAAAATTTCGTTACCTAGCTCCAAATGTACTTATTACAGTTGAGAGAGAGAATGGAGCCTATGCAAATGAAAAAAATAACTGTTAAGTGACCTCGATCATTTGATATTGCATCACCTTAAAATTTAATATTTCTTCCTAGGCAAGGGAAAGGGGTCAATACCGAAATTCAAACTTTTAGAAACTCAAGCTCAAGGGCACAATTTTTACCGCAATGAAGCTAATAAAAAGACATTCTGGGTCATTCCATGTCAAGTGATCCAACGTTTTTTACCTTACATTTTTGTATTTCTTTCACATTTGGCTCATCAATTGTACCCCTTGAGGTAATCGAAAGTCTCAATTTTTGAATTTTTATCTCTATTATTTTTTGACTTATGAGACTTTGAACTTTGGAAAAACCCTCGTTTTTCCATGGATAAGGGTACATAAAAGGGACCATAACTCGGCACCAAATATAGATAGAACAATTTGGTAAATGGCATTTTAAAGTACGTTAGTTGCCGCTTAATTTGATATGCAACATGACTAATTTGATAAAAATTTTCTTTTTCAAAAAATGAAATTTAAATTTCAAATTTAAATTTTTCGAAAAACATATAATGAATTTTTTTCAAAAAATTCTCAAAAATTCTTGTGTATTTCATCTATGTTTGTACAAATTTTTAAATTGGGATCTCAATGGAATCATATTTTTTGGATTTTTGAATAAAACTGTATAAGAAAAAATGATATTTTTTAGATTCTATTTATTTAAATACTAAGTTCTCTTGCTTGTGATGGTCTAAAAAGTAGTGAACAAACATGAATATGTTTAAAGTGAGCTAGCATGAGCTTATAGATTTGTCAGGTCACCCCCCCTCCCCCCTTCCTCCCCCGCACAACCACTCTTTTTTAATTCAAAACTGTTCAAAATGTTTAAAAAAAAAACTCTTTGATACAAAATGAATAGTAAACTTTTTTAAAGTTGGTAAATGAGTTTCCTTATAACTAGACGAAGTGTCCCCCTCCTCCACCCAAATATACCATTAACGCTGTACTATAATGACGTCTAACCTGGGGATTGAATTGACTATTATTTTTACTCTAGGTAAGTGAGCTAGCATAAACTTGTAGATTGGTCAGCTCCGCCTCCCCTCCTTCCTGACCCAACCATTTTCCTCCCAAACTGTTTAAAATGCTAAAAAAAGCTTCTTTGATACAAAATGAACAGTAAACTTGTTTACAGTTGATAAATGGGCTTCCTTATAACAAGGCAAAGTACAACCCTTCCCCCACCCAAATATACCATTAACGCTATACTAATATGACGTCTCATCTGAGGATTGATTTGAGGATTATTTTCCCACTAGGTATATATTGTTTTTCAGACGAAGTGTTTCGTTTTCAATCCGAACTTCACAAAGTGTACTTTCATTCAAAATCTGAATTTAAACTTATGGTTCATTTCATCCCCTCCCCCAGCACCAATCTTCAATTTTGAAGGGAGGGAATAAATGGGTCGCCCCAAGATCATAGCAAACAGCAAAATAGCACTGTTTCCCCTTGTTCTCATAATGTTTTCCCATTATTTTCACACAAAACTGAAAAGAAATCAAAGTATCAGGTTATATGTCAGTCCCCATCACTGCCTTTCCTTTCTCTTATTGGTCAAAGCTCATGAGCTAATATGAAAAAGTAACAAACAGAATAAACTGAAACATTACCCGACATCAGTAGAGACTAAGGCTTTGAAATGGGGTTAGGCGGGATGATAAAAAAAATAAAAGTTTGGAGCGGGAAGGCAGGAAAAGGGGAGGAGCAATCTGTACAGAAGTTAAACAACATGAGATGTTATGATCAAAAAAGCAGTGTTTGTTTAATATATGTACAAAGGTATATCTTGTTGCATTACTTTCCTTTACAACAAAATGAAAAAGAACACAAACGATTAAAAAAATTAAATAACAGCTGCACACTAGATAATGTGGAAAGATAGCAGGGGCGGATGGGGCCGGCGGGCAGCCGGGCATTTTCCCGGTGGGCCGCCTGTGTTTCGGCCGGTCTAAATTTTACAACTTGTGGCGTTGTTATTCTTTTTTAATTTTTTTAGTCGGCCGGTCGGCCGGTCTAAATTTTAAAACTTGTGGCGTTCTTTTTTTTTTTAGTCGGCCGGGCGGCCGGTCTAATTTTACAAATTGTGGCGGTTTTTTTTATTTTTAGTCGGCCGGTTGGCCGGTCTAAATTTTAAAACTTGTGGCGTTCTTTTTTTCTTTTTTTAGTCGGCCGGTTGGCCGGTCTAAATTTTAAAAAACTTGTGGCGGAGTTATTAATATTTTTTTTTTAGTCGGCCGGATGGCCGGTCTAAATTTTAAAACTTGTGGTGTTTTTGTTTTTTTTTCCTTTTGTTGCAACAAGCGGCCTGTCTGAATTTTACCACTAACGCCATATAAAAAAAAAATATGTTTGTGCCGTTTCATTTAATAAAGTCGTAGCAAGCGGCAAAGCGGAAACAAAAATGTAGAGTTAGGCCGAAGTTTGTCGTTTCTCTCACCAGACAATTTTTCTTCAACTGAGAAACCTTTAGTTCCAAAAACATCTTTTGAGTACTTATCTAAAAAAAATTGCAAAATTTAATGAAGCTGCAACTCCAGAACGACTAAAGGAAGAATACACTAACTTCGCTTAAAATTGGCCTAAGCTTAGAAAAATTATTAAAAATCAATATGAAATATGAGTCGCAAGAGCAAGAAAACAGTGATGAGGAAAAAGAATCAGACCATGAAATTGATGAAAAGCTTGCTTCCATTTCTTGCAAAAACTGTCAAAATTGCGTTAGTTGCTGTTATAAAGTACTCATTAAGTACAACTTGTTCAAAGATTGTTATTCAGCTTTAACTACTGCATATCAATATTTGTTAACGCTACCTATTACTCAAGTGGCTTGCGAAAGAAGTTTCTCCAGTTTAAAGCTCATAAAAACTATCATACGTAATAATTTAGCTGATGAACGGCTAGAGTCATTTATGCTCATGAAAATAGAAAAAGATTCTTTACAAAATATTGATAATGAAGCAGTGATTGACAAGATTGCTCTAAAAAGCGAAATTCTAAAAAAATAGTTATTACATTGATGTTGTCATATTTCTAAGCTAGTGCACTTTTTAAAACAATTTCTTTCTTCAAAAGCTTTTTTCTCAAATTTAAGTCTTGGTTTTGTCGCCACTCTGTGAATCAGAAGTGTTATTTCTTAGTTTTACATATTCAATTATAGTATTATCTTTAAAAGTATGCCCATTTTGTATATATCTATAAGTAGTTTCTTCATTTTTAATGCAAAATATTGCTTTCCAATGTCATTAAAATGTCATACCTTTTCTTTTTTTCCCCGATGCAGCTTTTTGAGTTAATCAAAGTGAACAATTTGCTGGTTGTTTTTTAATTATGTATAATTAACAGTTTTACTTTTAATGCTAAGGAAGATCCTTCAAGGCTTGAATTAAAATGTTCGTCACTGAAAATTCCTGTCTTCACTTTAAAAAATTACTTACGTAACATTTTTTTAAGTTGAAAAAAAGAAAAAGGTAATAATTTAGTTTGTATATATTATTTGCATTATGTGTGCTTCATATTCATTAAAATAATAATTGTAAATAAATATTATAAAATATGTTACCTTCATATGTAGTCAGTTTCTGAAAAGTATGGATATTTTGAGGCTCATAATTGCTAAATTTTCACAGAATTAGATTTGTTTTTAGTACGCCATTCTCAATAGTTGTTAAATATTGTAAAGCTAGTTCAATATTAAGTTTTTTTCATTTTTATTCACATGCTACTTAATTAATTACTTACAATACAGTTTGTCATCATGTTGTTAGTTTCTGAAAAGTTTGTAAATAACTTTTCTGATCGGAATGAAAAGTTTGAGAATAGATATAAGTTTAGAAATCGATCAATGTTAAATTTCAAAATTTCCCTCTTTTTCACGAAATTATATATTCTCTTTTTTTCTTTAGAAAGCAGTACGCGCTTGAAGGTGTCTTAAATATTGCATCTTTTTTCCAATGCTGAGCGTTTCTATGCTTTACAAATGTGCATACATTGTTGAACGCTTATTTAATTCACATAAAACTATAACATTTGTACATCCTAAAATGTGTTGTTACTATATTTAATTGTTGTATATGAATAAACTCAAGCTAGATATAAAAAAAAGTAAGTAAGTTAATTGAGACGCAGTTTAAACTTTCGGTCTTCACTTTCGTTTTACTAAGCAGCCTTTTTAGTTGACGAATAAATAAACCGTTTCAAAGTTCATCTTCTTTACTTTATGAATTTCCTTTAACTACTTCGTTATGAAAATTAAATCAGAAACTACGTTTTAAAAAAAACATGTGATCGTCATGTTATTAGTTTCTAAAAATAATGCTAATAACGGATTTACTTTCAGTAGGGGAGGGGGGATACATTTCTGCGTAAATGTAAATTTAAAGATCGATCAGTGTTAAATTTCTAACTCTCCCCATTTTCACATAATTATATTTTGCCCCAGTTAAGGTCTCAAATATATACGAAACACCATAGCTTTATTTCAATCCTGTGTATATATTCAGTTGAGTGTAAGAAATTTCAAAATCAATGTCTTCCTTCAAGCTTTTGAAATGTACGTTAAAAATGGATTTACTTTCTATGCATCAAAAATTTTGTATAAATGATTATGAAGAGCCAGATCAGTGTTCAAGTTCCATTAGTTGATCTTTGTCACAATTTTTCTTATAGTCTAAGATCCCACCGCAGTTTATCTACACTCATAGCGTACACTCATCACGTTTATGTCAAATTAAAGCTGATTCCTTTCTGAACGGGATGCACTATGTCTGCTTATGTAAAAGTGCCCGAAACCTATAGGCAGCCTGGCCTAAACAGGTCACATGAATGTAGTATTTCTACACTCATAGCCTACACTCATGACTCATATATCAAATGGAAGCTAATTTTTTTCTGAACGTGGTGCACTAAGGCTGCCTATGTAGAAGTGGCTGCAACCTCTAGGCAACCTGGCCTGAAGTTTAGGGTCCAAAATTTCAAAAGGTATGCAAGACGGAAAAATCGGTCGATTCTTTTGCTTTTTTTACTAAAATTATTCTTAATGTGAGTACTTTTTCGAAAAAAAATTGATTAACTTAAATTTCAAAAATTGCCGATAGGGGGTGCTTTAGACTTTGGAGCTGAAAACAACTACTTTTTACCGTTTTTTTTTCTTATTTTCGTAATTGATTCAAAAAGTTCAAACTGTAACTTAAATTTTGAGCCCAAAATATCAACTAATTTCCAGTTTTTAGCAATGTTCGGACCAAACGTCAAAAAATGTGTTTCTCTGCTTTTTACCTTGTTCTTTCATGTAAAAAAGATTATTAAAATCATCTGGCGATACTAATAATGTGAAAATAAAATTAAATGCACACTTTTTGAGTTGTAAAATACAAAATTTCTGGGTAAAAAAAATGTTGGAAAAAAAAGTATTTATTCTTTTTTTATAGTTACGAAAGGGTTCATCTGATTTTATTTTAACATTATCAGGTGATTTTAATAATTTTTTTACATAAAAGGACTAGTTGAAAAGCAAAAAAACACAATTTTTGACGTTTGGTCCGAGTATTGCTAAAAACCGGAAATTAGTTGATATTTTGGGCTCAAAATTTTAGTTAGAGTTTTAACTCTTTGAATCAATTACGAAAATATGAAAACAAACGGTAAAAAGTAGTTGTTTTTAGTTCCAAAGTCTAAAGCGTCCCCTATCGGCAATTTTTGAAATTTAAGTTCATCAATTTTTTTTCGAAAAAGTACTAACATTAAGAATAATTTAAGTAAAAAAAGCAAAATAATCGACCGATTTTTCCGTCCTTTATAACCATTTGAAATTTTGGTCCCTAAACTTCAGGCCAGGCTGCCTAGAGGTTGCGGCCACTTTTACATAGGCAGCCTTAGTGCACCACGTTCAGAAAAAAATTAGCTTCAATTTGATATATGAGTCATGAGTGTACGCTATAAGTGTAGAAATACTACATTCATGTGACCTGTCTAGGCCAGGCTGCCTATAGGTTTCGGGCACTTTTACATAGGCAGACATAGTGCATCACGTTCAGAAAAAAATCAGCTTTAATTTGAAATATACTTCATGAGTGTACGCTATGAGTGTAGATAAACTGCGGTGGGATCTTAGACTATTACGAGAAGCAGTACGCGATCGAATGCGTAGTAATAGTGTACCATTATTTCAATGTTCAATTACTTATTTATATTTAAGTATAATCGGAGTAGCTGTAAGTATTAAACATTTGTAGTAGTAAATTTTTTGAATTTGTGTACGCATAGTGGTTTTATATTAAATAGAAAAAAAATATTTGGTTTGTGTGTAAATTTGCATGTTTACCATTGAAATTTTTAAATGCAAAAGAAAGCATAATTTTTGAATTAAAATTTAAGAACATTTTATATACAGGGTGTCCACTCCTATCGTGGACCAATAGCTAATTTCTTAACCGTTAGAGATAAGCATATAGTTCATTTAGGAAAAAATCTCTAAATTACGAAAGGAATTTTGGGTCTATTCAATGTTTTTCAAAAAATCAAATTTTGAAAGAGTTACGAAATTTAGATTTTTATACAGGCCCCCAGTCCTATCAATCATGTTTAGTAAAACATTTTTGACACTGTAACGTTTAAAACTAAAAAAAAATTACTCTTCTACCACAAAAATTGACCGAGTTATGACGTTTTGAAAAATCAAGATTTTGAAGGATTTTGCATACGATCCCTTAAGCCAGCGGTTCCCAACCTAGGGTACGCGTACCCCTTGGGGGTACGCAACGACCTGGTTGGGGGTACGCCGAAAATATTTGGTAATGGCGTATTTTATTTTTTTGCCATACGTTACGTACGTGGTGGATGAAAAGTACAGTACAGTACTGGCGCGCCTAGTCGTCCGATGGTCTGACTCACGCTCGCTCGTCAATGTCAGTCGCCCTCTGCCGCTCCCCCTCCTACACTACTGGCAACAAAACAGGCCCGAGGGTCACACTAAAACAGTTTTTATTTGTTTTAAGAGTAATTTTGATTTTTTTCCATAAACTTATTTGCTACCGGTAATTGTAGTATGTTTTCGTGATAAGAAACGTTGTATTTACTTTGTTATTATTTGTTTACAGTTGGTATTTAGATTTAATAAGTTTACTAGAAACATGTATATAGGCCTAATTTTAAACAATAACTTTATTGTCAAATAAAAGATTAAAAAACTCTTGCGTAAATATTTACTTTCCATGATTAATATTCTTGCAACTTTTTTTCCTTGGGGGTACAATTTGAATAAATTTATCACAAGGGGTACGGCATTAAAAAAAGGTTGGGAACCGCTGCCTTAAGCGATCTCTCGATGACGTCATGAAATAATGCAAAATCTTGATTTTTCAAAACGTTATAACTCGGTCAATTTTTGTGGTAGAACAGTGATTTTTTTTTTAGTTTTAAACGTTACGGTGTCAAGAATGTTTTACTAAATATGATTGATAGGACTGGGAGGGGGGGGGGGGGAGGCTGTATAAAAATCTAAATTTCGTAACTCTTTCAAAATTTGATTTTTTGAAAAACATTGAATGGACCCAAAATTCCTTTCGTAATTGGGAGATTTTTTCCTAAATAAACTATATGCGTATCTCTAACGGTTAAGAAATTAGCTATTGGTCCATGATAGGAGTGGACACCCTGTATATATATATCAGGGGCCGGTCTGTGATAAATGCCCGGGCCGGTGCAGGGTGCTCCATCCGCGGCTGAAAGATAGTTATGGGACACAGACATATGATCTGATTTTTTGGTTTATTTTCAGTTTTGTGCGAAAAGAATAGAAAAAACGATGAGAACAAGGCGAAACAGTGCTATTTTGCTGTTTGCTATGATATTGGGGCGACCCATTTATTTCCTCCCTTCAAAATTGAAGATTGGTGCTGGAGTAGAAGATGAAATGAATCATAAAGTTAAATTTCAGATATTGAATGGAAGTACACTTTGAAGTTCGGATCGAAAAGAAACACTTCGTCTGAAAAACAATATATATACCTAGGGTGAAAATAATCCTCAACTCAATCCCCAGGTTAGACGTCATATTAGTATAGTGTGAATGGTATATTTGGGTGGGGAGGGTGATACTCGTCTAGTTATAAGGAAACCCATTTCCCCACTTTAAATAAGTTTACTATTCATTTTGTATCAAAAAGTTTTTGTTTTTTTAAAACATTTTGAACAGTTTTGAATTAAAAAAGAGTGGTTGTGCGGGAAAGAAAGGGGTAGGGGGGTGAACCTGACAAATCTAGAAGCTCATGCCAGCTCACTTTAAACACATTCATGTTTGTTTACTACTTTTTAGACCATCACGAGCAAGAGAACTTAGTATTTAAATAAATAGAATCTAAAAAATATCATTTTTTTCCTATACAGTTTTATTCAGAAATTTCAAAAAATATGATCCCATTGAGATCCGAACCTAAAAATTTGTACAAACATAGATGAAATACATAAAAATTTTTGAGAATTTTTTCAAAAAAATTCATTATATGTTTTTCGAGAAATTTAAATTTGAAATTTAAATTTCATTTTTTGAAAAAAATTTTTTTTATCAAACTAGTCATGTTGCATATGAGATTAAGCAACAACTAACGTACTTTAAAATGCCATTTACCAAATCGTTCTATCTATATTTGGTGTCGAGTTATGGTCTCTTTTATGTACCCTTATCCATGGAAAAACGAGGGTTTTTCCAAAGTTCAAAGTCTCATAAATAAAAAAATAATAGAGATAAAAATCCAAAAATTGAGACTTTTGATTACCTCAAGGGGTACAATTGATGAGCCAAATGTGAAAGAAATACAAAAATGTAAGTTAAAATTTTTCTCAGATTTTGGATCACTTGACGTGGAATGACTCTTCTTGCGACTGAGCTTTCGATCGTCTGCATATTAATTTTAGCTTTTTCTTGGTTTGAATAAAATGAACTGAACTGAGCTGAAGTAAAGTGAAGAATGAGATAAAAATAATAAAAATTGATGGAACGAATTAACTCAGTTGATTTTAATGGAACATTCTGAATTGATTTTGTTGCAGTTTGTTTGTAAATAGCCGATATGTAAATAGTTAATCCTAATATCTACTTATATTAAAAATTGAGTTTCTTTCTAACTATCTTTCTATCTTTCTATGTCACGCTTCTTTCCCCTGAACGACAATGAACTGAAAGTCGAACCAGGTACCGATAGATAGGTAATTTTTTAGGCTTCATTAGTTTCAATCTATATAATTATACGATTTTAATTAACGAAGATATCAATTAATAAGTAGTCAAATTTAAAGCGATTAAGCCTAATAAATGATTAAATATGAAATCCATTGTTGCAAAACGTGGTTGCTATGAAACAGTAATAACAATGATAATGAGAATTTTGAATGAAGGCTTAACTAAATCAAACACGAAACTCATAAGCGGGCCACGTACGTAGTATTTTTATCGCTAGCTACTTGTAATATTTTGAAACATTCATTTGTTGAAAAGCCATCTACTTATATTAAAAACTGAGTATCTATGTCTGCTTCTTTCCCTTGAGCGAGCAGAACTTGCTGTAACTTTCCTCACCATTTTGAAGGCGCGAAGCATCTCAATAATTCGAATGATTTTTTTGATGCAGGAAAAAAGTGAAAGCGTGAAGCGCCTGTTAGCGAGCCGCCTTGGCGGCGAGTATTTTTTTGAAACATTCTTTACTACTTTAAAGGCGCGAAGCGCCCGTGCAACGCCGGCCACGCAGCTAGCTGCTTGGGCATTAGTGGGCCACGTACGTAGTATGTCTTAAAATCTTATGAAAATTGAATTATATCAAATAATATCACATCAGAATGAGGTAAAAGTTGGGTGGCGGGGGGACATTATGCATCAACATGCCGCAGGAAGCTAATCTAGCTGCCCTGGCAGCTAGTAATATTTTTAAAAAATGATTTCTCTTTTCGAATATTCTCTTCCGAACAGCAAAATGATTGCAAGCGCCCAAGATGAAACAGAAATTCGGTTGGATCTTACGTTTATAAGATTATTTTAAAAGATCCGCTAACACAGAAGTGAATATATAACCGCCACAAGGCCAAGTTAGAAACTTGCCGATTAATTTTGTCCTCAGTGAAAAATAACTGGATTCTGTAAAAGTCGTTTCTTTGCTAGCACTATATCAGGACAGTGAAAACAGCTTTCAATTGCTGGAATACTGTAGTTATTGGTGATGCACCATTGATTAAAAGAAATTAAAAAAAAAAAAAAAAAGAAAGTCGATGTTTCAAAACATTGATATTCAAAGTAAAACATTGATGGTATCGATACATTGACAGAAAAACATATTGATGCTTTGAAACATCGAACTTTTTAATGTATATTCCTGCATGATAAACTCTAAAAAATGCTTTAGTGCTAGTCCTAAATTTAAAAACAAGAATCAATTTATAAATTAAGAAGATTTTTGAACTATTAAAAAACTTTTTATAATAATCACAATTAAGTGGTAGTGACATTCCAAATTTTATGCTGCAAAAGCATTTAAAATACAAAAACCAATTCAAATTAATTAGAAAAATTTCGCATTAGGTTTCAAATTTCCACCTGAATAATACAAGAACTGAGAGTAGCTAAGTTAATAATTATGCGAATCTTAACTAGAGAAATTTATTAAAATTTTCAAAGTTGATCACATGCGCATAAAAAAGGGAGGAGAACACTGTACACAATCGTTTGTTAAAACAATTAAGTTTTTTCAGGTGCAGCTCTGACAGTCGTTGCTTTCCTCAATTATCTACTATCTCAGATAACCAGAATAACTATGCATATGTATAGAGTATAGGTAGAATAATGTTTAGTACACTATTCTTAATTTCCTATTACTAAAAAAAGAGATATTCATGACTTATTTACAGTAGCTTCGTTTTAATTTTTGTGATCCAAATGCACCAGCTCCTTTTGTTAAGCAATCACGATTGCTTTTTGCTTTCACTCGACTGAAATAAGTATTCACATGTAAATGATTACCGTGACGGGGTGAAATAACTATAGCTTGTTGTTTCTGAAATTTATTCAGATACTAGGTTATTACCCGGCGTTAGCCGGATGCTTATTAATACAACATAGCTCTAAAAAAAATATGTGAGCCTTTAATTGATTATTCTTGTTAATCGTAATCTTTGTTGGAAAATACTTATATTTAAATGTGTTAAATTTTATCAATTTGTATGCTTAAAGGCTTATCTCTATTACTTTATCTATTCAGAATTGAAAGAAAATGGCCAGTTTCAGACAAAAAGTTCGAATTTTGAGCTTTTTGGATTTTTTTAAAATTTTAAAACCCCGTCTGTGTGAATTCTAGTGCATCAAGAAACCTCGGTACCAAGTTTGATGAAAATCCGACGAAAACTGTGGATTTGTATAAGGAACAAACATACATATATACATACACCCATTTTTATATATATAGATTAATTTTTATCGTCATAATTACAAGTTGTCTGTGGTTTGCGTTTTTTTTTTCTCTTTCAAGGCTTAACAAAAGCAGATTTTACATGAAAAACGGGCTTATTTGTGTAAAATCACGTTTTACCATTAAACATACTCCCAGGGGAGGACGCTGAATACCATTTTAGAGGGAGGGGAGGTCATGTTGACGAATGTAGGGTTTTCTGTAGTACAGTAGCCCCTCGTTATATCGCTCATTCGGATATATCGCTCTTTTCTTTTGTCTCCCCCCCCCCACCCAAAAAAAAACTTTTAGTTCGAAACCATTTTTGAGAAAATATGTAAGGTGCTCAGAAAAGGTCTCTTTCTCATTTATTTTGTCATCAATGAACAAAACGAAGGTTCTTCTATTCTTCTGAATTCGCTGAAAAGAAGCAGCAAATTCCTGTCACCCAAACTTGCATACTGCAGAGACAGTTTGGAAACTACTGAACACTTTCTTTTGTATTGATACAATGAGTGAAAAGCATCTGTTAGTAATGTGTAGTAGTAATCTGTAAAAGTTATATTTTTTTGTTACTTTTGACTGAAAAAAAAGCTAATGTTCGAATAAATGAATTTTTATGTATGTGCACGTATAATTTACTTGCATGCTGGATAGAAAACTATTTTTAATGACCTCGGTTATATCGCGCTTTCGGATATATCGCGCTTTTTTCTTGTCCCCCGAAAAGCGCGATATAACGAGGGGTTACTGTATTTTTTTTTTCAATTCATTAATTATTTCTAGTCGTAAATATTTCAGATACTAGCTCTTTTCCATTTCTCATGAAATTGGTAACGTGTATGCCTTATGAGGTGCCTTTTTCCTAGCCGATTTGTAGTTTTCTATTGACACTTAAGAAGTTTCAGAAATTTTCTCCTTTACATTTTTATTTAAATACCAGAATTTTTATGTGTTGGTAAACATTTCATATTCTTGAAAAACTTTATATTTGCGGCAATCTTTTAATTCAAACAAAGCAATCTGTTTTCGTTATAAATGTCTCGAGTTCATCACATAATCGCCCTTGAAGGTATAAAGGTATATGGGCTTACATATACACCCCTAAAGAATATTTCGCAAATTTCCCAGGAGGCCACTGTTCCATCACTAAAATGGCTCGTATGTAAAGTCCAGCCTGAAAGGTTCCTGGAAGAGAGAGAATGATATTTCGCGCTGTTTTCCCCATGGCCCGGATGAAAGGCGTTTTAATCATGGCTGAATCATTTCCGATTGAATGTAATCTTAATGTAATGTGCTTTGAAAATGTTGTGATGATTTTCATTTGTTTGAATGGCATAGCAACTGCTCTCAGCGCTATCCATTTTTCTTTTGCCCCCCCCCCCCCGCCTAAAATTTAGGTAGCAAATAGGTCTTAAATTCCTTGCTTTTTTAAATAAGAATATGTCATTGTACATTTCAGGTAAAAAATCATATTTTAGCGAAAAAAAGTCATTAAAATGTTAACTTTTTGTGATTATACAAAAAAATGCGTATAAAAGTTTGCAGAGGTTCTTAGGGGAAACAAAAATTTCGGAACCTGGTGTTTTAAAAACGTAAATTACGGGCATCTTTAGCAAATTAAATGCAAGTTTTTTTTTAGGGGGGGGGGGGGCTCTATTCGAAAATTTTGCGCAGTAAGAACTTTAAAAACGCCATTTCCGGCTATGTCTGGGTGACTCAAAGAAGAAGAAAGAGGTTTGGAGGTTCTCTCCTGATTTTTTTTTCTTTTTATTGAGCTGATGAAGTCCTAAAAATCCAATTTTAAATTCTTTTGATTACTCTAGACAGAGGTAGTACTAGACGAGGTTTGGCACGTCTTATCAGGTTCTTATCATTTATTGAGACTTGATCATTTGAGAAAAAGAAGAAATAAAATAAAAATGCTTTTCCGACGAAAGAAAAGAGTCATTAAGTGTATTATAAATTTTAACGTGGGCAAAACTCAGTTGTAATAGGATTTTTTTTAACGAAGATATTTAACTCATGTGAAGCATAGAGGCAAATCATTGTGACTAGCATGCTATGAGTTTTGTTACATTGAGAGTCCCTGTTATACAACCCTGCGGCTCGATAATATGTGGCCCGAGAAAATCAGTAAAAGAACTTGATAAGGCGTGAAATATATGTGCTCTTTAGTGATTTTTACGTGATCTGTAAAAGTAACATTTCATAGATTAACAAAATGTGACTCTGAAGTACATTATAAAAAAATAATAATGAAGTCTGTCATTAAATGAAAGAACAACAATTAAAAAAATGATGTACGGGCTCGTTTTTATTAATGCCTTTTAAATTACGTCGTACAGAAGTGCGAAAATAAGCATCCGAAGCGTGCTCTCAATGCTAAAGTTGGTCGATTAGAGCGTTAATATCCGCGTCTGGGAACGAATTCCTTTTCTGAAGTCTGCAAATAAGGCGAAATAAAATAAAATTCATATTCATGCAAATTCGTTATGGCATAAACGTGGTTCGGAGCGCGCAATTAAAGCCGCTGCGAAGCACAGAGAAAGGATTTCAGACTAATTATTAAGCTTGTCCCCCTCCTAACAAGCAGAACACAATAATTATTAACCAACGAGATTCGACCTTTAGCACTAATTGAAGGACACCCCCCGTTTGTTACCCACCAATTTAGGCGCGCGATGCGAGTCATTAGCAGAAGCAAAGAAACAGCTCAACTCCCCTCGCCAAACATCATGAAGCGGGAAATTTAATGAGGAAACTTAAACGAAGGCGAGATTCTTTTAAAAATAAGCAATTAAGCCTTTTAAAATTTTTGAGATTTAATTGAAGCGAAAAGAAAATTGCGCGCGTGAAAGGAATTTTCGGGCAGCTCTAAAGCAATTAAAAGGCTCTTTTAATTTCTGACCTCATTATACGGAGGTGTAGTGACTAAGAGATTTGATTTACCTTTGCATGACCCCAGAAAAAAAGTATATTTCTGTTGCAAGCGCTCTCAATTCTTTTGCGATACTTTTTCCCCCCGCCTTCGTTTATACTCAGACGGTTTTTTTTTCTCTCTCTAACTTTGTTTAAATAATGTACTTTGAAAATGCAAATTAAAGAGGTGCCTTTAAAACAACCAAGTAGTCCATAAATAATGTTTGTAGTTTGCGTGTTTGTATGTGAAAACATTGTTTTGTTGTTTTAAGTCCTTTCGACGGTGATAAAATAAAATTTTAAATTCAAGAAATAAAAAAAAAGATTATTCCTCGTAGTCTCGCATATGGAAAGAATTCTCAATTTTTTTCGGAAAATTTAATTGCTGAATTCCTATTTCGAATATACTTCATATGCACTTAAACATGGTGCTTATTGTTAGCAAAAAAATGTGACTCTCGCTAGATAATACTAATCTACACAAAGTTATTTATTGAAGACTCGATTATTTAAGGGGAAAAAAAAGAAAAATGCTTTTCCGACAGAAGAAAAATGTCATTAAGTGCTTTATAAATTCTAACTTGGACAAAACTCAGTTATCACAGGATTTTTTTGACGAAGATATTTAACTCATGTAAAGCATTAAGGCAAATCATTGTCACTCGTATGCTATCAGTTTTGTTTCATTGAAAGTTCCTGTTATACGTAGAACATGTGCAACCTGCGATCTGCCCGATGATATGTGACCCGAGAAAATCAGTAAAAAAACTTGATAAGACGTGAAATATACTCTTTTCTGTACTGCCTGTGGACAATAAAAAGCATTTTTCGGTACATATTGCTTCTGAGGACGATTAGACTTAGGTTATTGACAATGACATCGACTTCGAGGTCCCTACCAAACTAGTTTTGTAAGATTCAGTTACCTGCTCTATAAATTTCGGCAACCGGGTGTACTAAATCAATGACGGCAATCAATGTACTTACATACTGTCCGTCCATGAAAACCGCGCCTAGCACTCGCGAACAGTTCCACTTAAAAAAGGGTAGATGGGTTGTGGGTGATAACTTTCCGAAGTTTTCAATTTAAAACTTGCATTTGCTATATCCTTTTGACATATTCAACTAAACTATGTATTTGAAATTAGCATCGTTCCACGTTGTTTGATACGGTTCAAAATGCTTTTTATTATTCTTCCCCTTATTGTTATCTTACCTAACACCCCTATTTTGGTAAGATCAGAGAAAACCTGACGCATGCGTAAATGCGCGGAAGGTTTTACCTAAGAAGATCGGACAGTATAAGTGGGTATGGTTAGTGCTGCTTTTTCGTACTACGTACATTGAGTATATACAATACACCCCCACCCCTTTCCCCTCTCTCCCTGGAAAAATTCGGATTGACGGGCTAGTCTAATGCATGATACAGCAGCAGTACTTACTACCGTAAAATTCTTCCAACAACATCGCTCGTGAACTTACTATATTAGTCAGACTCGGAGGTTTTATAGTTGGTGCTGCATCAGAACTGTTTGGCATTTATATGCTGGTTGCCTACAAGTTTTATTCCCCAATGCTTCTTGCAATCCAATCCTTTAAGAGAGGGGTGTGTAAGGGAGGGGGTGTTAGGGGTCAAATGATCCCCCTCGGCTTTGAAAAATTGGTATTTACACATACAAGTTGGCTTGGGTTTTGCTGTTTTTCAAAAAAATTCGCAATGTGCATTCCCCAGGTAAAACAGGTATTCCCCAGTAACCCGCAAGAAAGCATACTTAATGGATCAATAACTCAAATATCAAGCTGGAATGGCTATTGAATCTCTGGAATATATTAATACACATTTATAGCCAACAAATAGATCTTCAGAACTGGCAAAATAGACTCATTTTTATGAAAAGAATTGTTGACAATCTGCTGTAAAAAGAAGTATTCGCCATTTTCTTTGAATAATTCATTAAAGGAAAAACCATTCTACCTCTAATTAGTTCCGTTCGTTTTCTTTTTCCTCCGAGCCTCTAATTTATTTCCTGGATGAGTATTTGTGGCAATCATTGTATTGAAAAATATCAAACAGTAGAAACTATTAAATAATCAACAAAACGCAACCGGAAACCACAAACGATGAAGGCTTGATCTACGGAAAATAATAAAAGGTTGAAGGAAACAAAGTTACAAATTGCCGTCGGTAGTACATAAATACATAACGAAAAAAAAGGGCAATAAAAGGTTGCTCCTGGGAGAAACAATGCCAAATTCTACTTGTTCCCGTTTAAAACAATCCCATTTGCCGAGTTTACTGTTTATCAATTTATTTCTCTTAATACGAGACGGAACCATCCCATAGACTACAACAACACGGCTCTAAGCATTCTTCCTCCTCCTGAATATGTCCTCGGCAAGGAAGAAACAAGCGCGTATTCCAGAGAAAAAGGGGAAAAAAGCGAGTTAAAATTCATGAGACAGCCGGGGGCGGGGGACAGGGGGAGAAGTAATAAACCGGAATCTATTAAGGCCCGGCTGAAGAGCCAATAAGATCCATAGGCGGCGGTGGTCAGCCGGGCGATCAGGAGGCTCCTAAAAATAGACTGAATAAGAAAAACGTTCGTCTCAATAATTTAAGAAAGCAATCGCGAGTTTAATTTGGGAGAACGGTTTAAAACACCCTTGGGGTTGTGGCTCGCCCCGGCATACATTACTGCTCCGGATAGCTCCAACAGCTACAATTTTCCTTCACGTCTATGCCAGGAAGAGGGAAGTAAGTCAGGCCGTTTTAGCATGTTTTTTGCGTTCTTCTTTTTCCTAAGTATACAGGAGAAAGTTTTGAATTCATGAAAATTTTCTATTTTTAAATTTTGACAGATTTACACGTTTCAAAGGGTGCTCAACACATTTTGAACAGTCTGGAAAATATCTTTGTGTGTGACTGATTCCTCCCCTACCTCTTTTTTGTTTTGCTTTATCTAGCAGTTTTTCTTTTTTTTTTTTCTTTGTTACTTTCGCTTTGAATGTCACGAAATGTCACGAAATTGACTGTCTCTTGAAAATGGGCACGTAGTAGGTGGGCTATAGTTGAAGGGCAAGTGGATAAAGGTGATATGTGACAATTGAATTTTGCTGATTTACACAAATTCAAATTCGTGTATGTTCAATTGTGTTAACTCACAAACACAATTGAAGGTGCAAGTGAATAAAGGTAATATGTGACATTTTTTTAAATTTTAGAAAAAGCTTTCAAAACAAAAATTTTTACCTTATCACCTTCATTCATGGTAAAAAGTAAGTAAAAAACAATTGTCACATATCACCTTTATCCACTTGCTCCTTCAGTTATCTCTGAAGTGGAGCCACGATAACTGGATGAACTTCCGAAAGATGGCACCACCGATCTTACCCACTTCCCCAATTTTATTATGAGGTTGAAGAGGTAGGAAATTTTCCCTATCTTTCTATTCCTGTCACAAAGCAAGCTTAACGACGGATCACAGATAAAAACAGAAAACAATTGAAGGAATCGATTAAAAAAATAGATTTTGATGGAAAATGGTGGTAATTACTTTTTGCCCATTTACTTGGCCCCAATTTCTCCAAAGAGGAAATGATGTAGTCGAATATTTTTTCGTTTTTTAAATTTTAGGATGCAATGGATGGCTGCTGTTTGTCTCCAAATTAGCGTTTCTAAGACTTTTTGAGATTTTAGCCTCCTTTTTTTGAGGATTTATTTCATCCTTTCTAGGAATAAAATTTCATCATCAGCAGATGCTTCAACATTAGTACCGTTTAAAGAACCTAACTTTATCAGAAGTACCTTTTGAACTTCGACATGTGTTCGTTTAGGAAGTGAATCTTTCCTTTTGTGGCAAGTTATTCTCTATTTTTAGGAATTAATTGATTTAAAAAAAAATTATATCTCTGACTAAATACAAGTTGCACCAATACTAATGTATTAGTTTTAACAACTTAATTTTTTATTTCGTATTGAATAACTAAGTCTTAATTTTAACGCAGTTTTGATCATTGCATTCTCTATTAATTTCAAAATATACTAAGTACGTTTCCACGTTAATATATGTCGGAAAGTTTATTCTATACTAAAGAAGCTTACTGTCGCGTCCAATGACATCGATTCCTGTGTCAACTGGTTTTAGCTTGCCAATTGTTTCAAAGATTTTTTTTTAAATATTTAACCCTTTATGTCCCAAATTAATGTAGCAAGGAATTTTTATTATTATATTTTTTGTTTTTTTTAGTTGAAAATACATCAAACAACATATATAACGAATAAAGAAAATTTGACAATCAGTAGAGTCTAAGGCCCCCTACGCCTTAAGGCCCCTAAGAAAATTGTTTTCGATCGCATGCACCATCTGTCGGCCTCTCAGCAAAGTACAAGGAGTGGTACTTAAAAGCTTCTGCACGATTCCAGCCACTTAGGATTCATAATACTAAATTAATATAAGCGGGCCTTCTGAGTCCCGTCGGGGCATAAAGGGTTTATAGAAATGAAAACATTTCTATGAATAAAATATTTCTCTTTTATGTACTATGGTTTTCCAGGATAACTACATGGTTAACCAAGATAACTTTAAGCCTCAATTTCTTCTTCTTCTTTTTTTTTTTTTTTTTTTTTACAACTCTACTCATTGGCAAGGTAATTTTGAACAAAACTAATAATTCATTTTATGGTTATTAGTATTCTTGACGAGTCAGTTAGTTTAAAAGAAAAAAAGAAAAAAAATCAGGCTTAAAGTTACCCTGGAGGACTGAAACCAGAGAACGCACCAAAGAAAGTGAATATTAAATGGCATGGCAAATCAACCCTTCTTCTCATTGGACAATGGTAAGAGAAGCTCCGGGTCGAAATTTTACTGAAGCATTTATTAAAACAACTTTTGAGATCCTCTGGTTGGAGTTTCTCAATCAGGAATTTCTAATGTAATTAAGTTTCCATTTTAATCGAAGTTTTCACTGTACTCAACAGAGAACTCTTCTCAGATTACTGTCTTGGCGATTACAGCCAGGATTAATATTTGCATTCAATTAATAACTTTGTTTATTCAAGAAACAAGACATCCCAGAAATTGTGTTTAAAATTAAGATTTGACTTTGTCGCATCTTTCGGATCGATTCCAACAGATCTAAGGGGCTTGCTGAGTTACTTTTTTTCCGACTTTGAGAATCGACAAGTAGTTTTGATCAAAATTATGCAGTTTCGCACTGATTTAAGAATGCATAACGTTTGAGGATTTGTCGCTGACATTTTAGGAAGTCACAGAAATATTATGGAAATACATTTCAGAGCTCACTATCTTCGTACATTTCTTAAATAATCATGTCTTTATGAATATATCTTGCATATATTTACATTCAAGTAGGTATACGTACCATGAAGAAAGGTACTTGAAGCGAGAGATTCAAGTGAATTCTAGGTCCTCGCTTAAAACTTTAGCACGTTTCAGAAACTTTACTTCTCTTTTGCGAGCCTGTTAGAAGTTTTAATCCAATTTTTTCATGTTTACACTATTCTCATTATCCGGATATTCAATAAAGTTTTAGTTAGAATGTAAATTTCGCTAGAGGCAGAAACAAAGAACTGAGGAAATTTTACTTTCATAGATTCTTCCTACTTGAAAGAACCTGTTGCATATTCAAATGCATCTCGATTTCGAGTGTGAATCAGATAGAATATTTAAGCGAAAAAGATAAATCATTCAAAGATGACTGAATTTCTAATGTTACAATTTGTTGAGAAATGAACTATCTATGGGAAAGCTCGGAGCTTGTGCTTGAAAAAAGCTGTTTTTTCTTCACGTGAAATAAGTTTCTAAAAACTTCATTATACCTAGGTAGGATGCTAAAACCAATTACGCCCTAATATCTTTTTAAAATCTGTTGAATACATGTATAACATGTCTTTTGTAAAATATCTAAAAAATGTCATTGTAAGTTATTAAAACTTAAGTTTTCTTTCAAACTTTATTCGCTATTTGTGGCTTGGAGGGTGTTGTTGACAAAGAACTGTTTTTAAAAAGTTCTTATCTGCCATCTTTAGGACTTAAGTGGCATAAAAACTCACGGGAGGCTCAAGTTATGTAGTTTTTTTTTCCGTTCCGGTGAGTTTCCATAGACTATTTATTCATGACGATAAGTTTTGATGAACAGATTGCATTTGCTTATAAAAATTATAGCAATCAAACCTTTCTATCTCGAATTTCACGGGACGAAAGAAAAATTCGAAATACGGAGGTTTCGAGATACAGAGGGTGTGATAAAATTTACAAAAATAAACAATTGGAACTAAGTCAAATACTTAATAGATCGTTTTGCATTGATATGGTTGAACATTTTACTCTACGACATGTTGTGAGTCCACGTTTTACCAATTGTGATGACTATATCGGTAGCAAGTGAATGCATACCTTTAAGTACGAACATAGTCTTTGAATGACTGTGCAAAAGATGATTTTTTCTCCAAGTTATACCATTGATAAAGGTGGCTGGAAATGAAGTTCAATGAAAAAGGAGACTCGTCAAAATTCGAGATGCAGTGGTTTTCGGGAAAAATCATTCGAGATAAGCATAAGAAAAAACATTTAATTTACGCTGTAAAAGCAGGAAATTGAAAAATTTTGACGTAGAGAAGGTTTTCGAGATAAGCAGGTTCGAGATAAACAGGTTCGACTGTATTATTATTTAGAAACTATGCCCTGTTCTCTGAAAAATAATTTGAGGCCATAGAAGAAAATGTTTGTTGGGTTTTCACCGTTTTTGGTTAAAATCTTGCGTTCATGCCTTTGCCGTTAGAATTTAAAGGATTAAAAAAAAAAATCATCAACTTTGTAAGCTTAAACTAAGAAACTTTCCTATAATGGATCCATATCAGGTTTGGAGAGCTGATTAATCAAAAAAAAGGGCGGGGAAGGGGAGCGGTAGAAGCGTAATTTCTTTCAAACAAATTAGTTTTTTTTAGACATTTTTGTATTAGCAGCATACAAGCTATAATCACCAGAGATTTTTAGTTGCATTTCAGTACTAAACTGAGAGTAAAAGTTGAAGTAAAGCGACTTGTGACTTTTGAGTTACGGTGAATGCGTATGTCACTTATTAATTCCAAATATTTTTAATATTCACTATTCTTTCGCTCACATCTGTAAACGTCAGGTCAGGGCTTGATCATTGCACCCACAGCAGAAATATCATAGGAAGCCAGATCTTTTTCTTGGGGAAAGAGTTTATAACTTGGCAAAGAGAGGGGTAGTGTCCGGTCAGCGAGATCGCAATGAAAACTGCTTTACTGCTTGAGTGTTCTCGCATATCATACCCATTATAAAACGAAGTGGCCCGTTTCCGCTTTCAGTTCACCCGCCATTTCTACGTGGGATCAAACTGTACATGTATTAGGTTGGTGCGTATGAAATGTCGGATTCTCTTTACATGCGGACGTTTGTCTCACTGTTTTCATTATACTTTTGTCTTTGGCATAACCTCATTCACAGTCGTATTGTCCATTGCCAGAGACTCATTTCAGCAAAATAGGTTTTCTCGAAGGTCTTCCCTTTTGTTATTTCTTTTGAGTTTATTGCCGATATGAATTCTGCCGACATTCGCATCATTTTCTTATATGAGTACAAACTTGGTAATAGTGTTGCAAAAACTGCACGCAACATAAACCAAGCGTTTGGGGAGAATACGGTTAACGATCGGAAAGTGCAGCGTTGGTTCGAAAAATTTCGGACTGGCGATTTTTCACTGCAAAATGAGACGCGCGGAAGACCCAAAACGTCTGTGAAGAATGATGACCTGAAGGCTCTAGTGGAAGCGGATCCAGCCGTATTCACGAGGGAACTTGCTATCCTGATGAAAGTTGACCATACAACGATATTGAGACACCTTTCTGAGATTGGCAAGGTTAAGAAGATGGACAAGTGGATACCGCACGCACTGACAGAGCGAAATAAGCTGGATCGGTTAAACGTATGCTCATCATTGCTAACCCGATTTCATTGGAATATGAAGTTTTACAGCATCCACCATATTCACCGGATCTCTCGCCGCCCGATTTTCATTTTTTCAAGCATTTAGAGCTGTTTTTAAGGGGCAAACACTATGAAAATGTAGACAGTCTAAAAAACTCGATATCAGAGTTTATTAATTCTAAAGACCAAAATTTTTTTAAGACAGGCATCTACGCTTTAAAATCTTGTTGAGAGAAGTGTATTGAAGCGAATGGAGCATACTTTGATTGAATAAACAGCATTTGAAGAAAAAATCATGAAATTTCATGAAATTTGAAGAAAGATATGCAGTTTTATACAATCACTTAAGAATCCGACATTTCATACACACCAACCTAATACATGCATGCATACTTCTACATCAGGATATTCAATATGACTTAAAATCATTTATTCCGGAGAGTACTATCCCAACTCTCTCTCTCCTTACAACGCCCTTGTAGGGCGCATGTTTCCAGGAGAGCCCAGATGGGAGGTCACTGTGATCTCCCAATAATTTCCGTATTCGGCACATTTTCCTGGCGATTCAGCAATTTGAAGACAACAAATTCCAGCATTGAGATTATTTGTTCTTTTGAGTTTTTAGAATTGTTTTTCAAAAGCTGCCTAATGTTTTTTCCCACTATATGTTGTGCATGTACGACATGTGTGCAATGTGCATGCTTGTACTTTATCATTCGGCAAAATTGAACTTCATTCGGCAAATTGATAATTTCTCCCCTCCCAAAAATTTAAGTTCGGGGCGCCCCTGCATGTTTCATTCTTCTATCAGGAGTCCCCAACCAATGGCCCGCATTTCACATCTGGGCCGCTGGGCTGATTTGTGTATCTTGTCACTTTGTTCAGTGTTAGAAATCGAAAAGCACGAGAAAGGACTAATTTAGATCCGAATATTCAGAAATTTGTTTCTGAAAAACATGCATTTAATGAAAGGAACATCAAGTAATGATAACAAAACATTGGTTTGTAATTTTCCTTCCTGTTTCATGCTTTCCGATGCTAATTAGAAAATAATAAAATATTTTGAAATTTTGTATGTGTTCTGGCCCCCGAGAATGATTTCAATACGCCGCTCTTATTCACTGTTTATGTACATGCAGGCTTAATTTGCATAGAAACTCACCGTACCCCTCTCAATTTAATGTGACTTTTACCGAAATATAAAATTATAGTTTGAGTATGAAAATAAGTTCTGAAGATTACACGGCACTTGCACTTCCTTTGTTAAAATTTGAACCTTATATTTCAGAAACGCATAAAAATAAAAGCTCCGACTAAGAAAATTGTCTTCAATTGCAGTCAAACCCTACGCATCTTATCTACAAACAAGTCAGTTATTGCTAGTTCCCGGAGCTACGCACCAATGATATCATAGCAAGTCATGCATCGTTTCTTAAAAGATTTAAATTTTACGGCGATTTTTGTTAGCTAATGAAGGGTGATGCTTAAAAGACCCAAAAATATTTTTTGTTTCTTTTCTTTTGGGTCACCCTCCCATTTTGTTCTACCTAGTAAGAGAAACTTAAATTAATTTTTTGAGATTTTTTGAGAAAAATTTAAAGGTCGCTACTAAAGATTAAAAAATCTAACATTTTCCCAAAATGTGATTATTTAAAAAAATTTGTATTTATTATAAAATTATATTTTTTTACATAATACAAACTAAAATGAGGTTTTAAGGTCCATATATGTTATCCAAAGCTAATTTTGTATCATATATATCTTACGATTTACTTTCGAGATGTGAACAAACAAGAGGAAAATTAGACAAAAACACAGATTTTTACAAAATTTCTTTAACTGTCACAATTTTTAAAAAACCTATTACATAAGCTTGTATTAGTTGTTTATAGTCCTCAAGAAATTTTGATGCACAATTAACACGTAAAAAACTCATTATTCAGACAGCAAAGTTGCTTTTTTGTAGTTTAGGAACTTTTGTCTGAAGGACTTCACAAGAAGCAAAATATACTGCCTATGGTCTCTATCTAGGGTCAGTATTTTGTTGTACTCTTGGATTAAGGACACCCTTCTCTCTCTGCTGTATCATTGACTACTTTAAATTGTTACTATCTCCTTACTTTGAATATGAAGGGGCAAGTGGATAAAAGTGATATGTGACATTTGAATTTCGCCGATTTACACAAATTCAAATGAGTGCGTGTTCAATTATGTTAACTCACAAACATAATTGAAGGGGCAAGTGAATAAAGGTAATTTGTGACAATTTTTTAAATTTCTAGAAAAAGTTTTCAAAAACAATTATTACCTTATCCCCTTCATCCATAGTAAAAAGTAAGTTTTTCAAAAATTGTCACATATCACCTTCATCCACTTGCCTCTTCGTGTATTCCTTGTTTTTGATCCAGTCTTCAACTTTTTTCTTGAGAAAATCGGAGCTTAATTCGGTAATAGAAAAGAATAGTTTGGTGTTACTAGTGACAAAATCTTCTATACTTTTATTACTAATATTTAAATGTCTACATTAATAATTTTAGGGCAAAAATCAGCTCCTTCTTTCTTTAGAGATTCCACCATTTTCTTCTTAGTTTTATTTCATACTTTGTCATAAAAAAATGATAAGCTGATAAGTTCCTCTAAGGCATACCATAAATGGCCACATGCTTTACTAATTGCTTTTCTAGCTATGACAGAGTTTACATCCTCATACTTCTTTAAATCTTTAAGGAGTTCTAAGTCGTTTCTTGTGGCTGAAAAAGCGGATGGAGCTTGGAACTAATACTTAATGTAGATTAAGACTGTAAAAATACAGATTTCTCGTAAACCTTTTTCTTCATGTTTTGTCAATCTGAATTGTTCTCGAAACAAGAATATTTTCAGAGAGTAGATAGACTTTGCCATCCAACGTGCTCGGCCATTTTCTAGTTCTCCTCCCAAAAATACAATGCTTAGCTGCAAGAGTTCCTTGTAATCTTCTCTGGGCTGATATTCTGTCAATTGTTTCTTAGCAAAATTAATTATTTCATTTTTCACATCTTAGAGCTTTTACATAGATTCTTCATCAGTTTCTAACGTCGTATACTCTTCTTTATTAATTGCCAGTTTTTCTGAAATCCGAGTTTTCTGAAATATTTTGAATAATTAATTATCTGGTTCAGATGAAGGTCCAATTTTATTTTGAACAACTGATTGTAGCATAATTTTCATAGTATGATGCCTATATGCTAGCTAGAGCATTTCCTTATTCATTTTCTGCTCAAGTAGAATACATGCCCTTTTCAAGACCCTGTATTAGATGCGGCTGTGTCGAAACTCATGCTCTTTACTTTATTGAGTAAATTCCATAAAAGGAGGGATTCATAAACTGCTGATGCAATTTTTTCACCTTCACCAGACTCAAGTTTTGGAATGCATAGAAGCCGATCCACCCCTTTACCAGAAAGTAAAACTGGAAGTCATATTTCCGTCTATTTTCTTGTAGAAATTACAGGCACTTTACAATTTTCCATCAATAACCGTAATAAAATTATGAAAACCAAAAATTGCGAGTCCTAGGAATAAATACATTAATCTGAAGTCTGTTGAAAACAGCCAAAACGAGTAATATAATCTTGCAGTATATTCAAATTTATTTATTCATTATATAGTTTATTGCTTATATATAATTTCCACAAATAAAAACTCTTACTTACCAAACTTATTATTCTCTTTAAAAAACATAAAAAATAAATCACTTTATAATATAAGCGAAATACACTGTTTTGAAGGTTAGACAAACTGCACACACCTGCACTGATCATAGACAGCCACCACACTGACAAGCAGTGACAGGCTCTTCAAGTTGGTGGGAGAGATAGGGGAGGGGGGGAGTTGGTCTAAACAGGGGGGGGGGGTGGGCGTGTGTGGTTAGATTGGAGTTTTCCTGTCATAAAAATAAAGTGTTAAGTGATGTAAGATTTTTTCTCAAAATTAAAAATTACTAATGAAAATTATATTGAATTTTAACATTTTTCATGAAATTTAAAGCCTGGTAGCGACCCCTAAAACTTAATGAAATCCAAAAAAATTTTAGTTAACTCCGTTTTACATATGAGAGATCAAAATGGGAGGGTGAACCGTTGAATTTTTTAACTTTCATTTTTAAGCATCACCTCACCCTACTAATGATATTAAACGGAAGCAGCTTTTTGATGTTCATTATTTAAAATTTCCACTGCAACTGTAGTGAGCGTTGCTTGTATTGTACATCAAAAAATCAAATTCAACAAAATAAAATAACTCTACTGTGTCAAACTGACAAACCTACATTAACAATGTTTCAAGATGCACAGCTCTGTACATGATTGTTCATTAGGGTTGTCACAAAAAATAAAATTTTGAATTTCTTTTGCACCCCCCCCCCCTAAAATGTGCTATTGGGCTAGAAAACATGTTTTACAACGTTTTAGCTTAATCGGACTATATTAACACGTGCCTCAAAGAGGGTAAAATTACGAAAAACAGCAATTTTCAGCCAAAAACTGTAGTTTTTTCTCTGTAAAGTCAAAGCTATTCATCCTAGAAACTTTATTTTTGTCTCATTTTGTAAGAAATTTTATTCTCGTTGAGTGCTGTCTCATTAATTGTTACTAAAATGCAATCGACTAAAATACAATCGAAGCAAAAGCATATAAGGGAATGGCTGTAAAATGAATTGTAGACTGTTCATATTTCAATCTAGGCGCAAGTTAGGATTGGGCTAGGGCAGGGTCTTTAGCTAACCCCAAAATTAATTGCACTCTTTTAATTCCTGAAAAACACTATTCACGTTTACAGGTTAACACAGCGAAAGTTCCACGGTTGCTAAACGAGTCTACTTTCTCGTACACCAATATTGATTTTTTTTAACATAAAAAACATCACAAACCCCCTCTCTTCAATAACTTTTAAATTTTTAAAAAAAGTTTCAAATTCAAAAGCAACAACTC
>JAXGGA010006806.1:17500-67091 GCA_038373865.1 Uloborus plumipes | reverse complement strand
GATATCACACGTTTTGGTGATTAGTAGCAAGTAAAGGTATATAATTTTCTTAGTTTGTGCTAAGGATTCGGCATATTTTACATTTGAATCATGGTGCATATTTTGATCCCTCTCCCTCTCAGTATTTCTGTTTATTTGGGAATCTTTGAATTATATTTCATTCATTGATTTAAACAAAAAAAGAAAATACCTTTTGACTGTCATTATTTTTCTTATTTATTTTTTTTTTAAATTTCTCCCGTAGATAAACTGGGTAACATTTTTTGAGCAGTTTTCAAAAATAACTTAGCTAAATCAGAAAAGAGTTTCTTTATATGCAACATAACTTCGAATAGGTTAAGTTGAAAAAAGTCTTAAACAGTCCTTTTTGCGAAGTCAAGAATTATAAGGACTGAAATGCTTCCACATTGCTTATAGATTTAATTATTTTAGTGCTAAAAATTAGACAAAAATAAGTCCCTCGATCTCTTGATTCGTATTCGACAACAATTTTAAGTTATTGATTCTAAGTTTTGAGATTCTGTCCTTCCTTGTGGTGACTTTTTATTTAAATCCGCCCCTCCTCCTCCGATGGACCATACGTCAAATTGTTTCAGCTTTATTATTTAAACACAAATGAGTTCGAATACAGTGATTGATACATCTTCGAGAAGCTATATTTTTAAATAAAAGGTTTGTTAAGCCAGAAAATTCCCTTTAATGATATTAACTGTTGCGAGGCGGAAGCTACAGACGTACTAATATTTTAGCAGATTCATAATCGTGCATCACTTTTGAAATTAATTATTCAAAAGTTTTTATTATTTGCTTTCTTTTCAAAATGTTTTCTAAATTATTATATACTTCTGAATACCAGACTTTGTGTCAGATTTTTATTAAGACTACCTTTTGAAAATTTTCACAGGTATGTAGGATAAGAAAAAAAGTGTTTCTCTATATGTGAATTACGCCAGGTAAAACAGTTTATGGTTTAATTGATAATTTGCCTTGACTTTTCATAACTAAAAAAAGTGGAAAAACTCTTTCGCTGAAATATGACTTTACCAAATAACAATAATAAGTGCATTGAAAACAAAATTAGGCAATGGGCAATTTCTAATATTACTCCAGAAAAGCAAAAATGTGAACCATGAGTGAGTATTTTAAAAAAATCAAGTTGTTTAGTGGTTACGAAGAAAACGTGACTCTAAATTATTATTGGGAAGTATCACACACTGCAAATAACTAGCGGTTTTAACAAAATAAAATATTAGCCCTTTTGTACTCATTTTGCGTAAAAGTTATTAAATAAAGTCCTATTGTCTTTTTTTTTTCTAAATGCATCTTTTCAGAATAGATGTCGTCATTAAATTCAATTACTTCCTGGCACTAAAATGCCAAAGCAAAGCAAAAATACATCATGTAGAATATGCTATTTCATTATTTTTAAATGTGAAAGTCTCTTTTTTGTGTCTTTTTCCCTAGACAGCGATATAATCATCCACAAATCAATTCGTAAGAAATACTTTGAAATATTTAATAAAACATATAAAAAAATAAATAAATAAAAAGCATGAGAAGCAAGATATAAACAAGAAATAAACTGTCTTCACAATAATGATAAGAATAAGAAAAAAATGAATAAACATTCCATAAAAGGCGCTGGATTGTGTAATCTGACATTATTTTCTTTGCGGCTGAAGCTAAAAACAAAATAAAAATTAAATGAACATAGAACGACTGAAAAGCTTTTACATCGAAGCAGTTTGCTGCATTTTAATCCCAATACTCGGCTGCGAAAAGTAAAAGTTCAGTTTTATTTCCCCCATAATTGATTATTTTTATCTTAGTTGAATTTTCATATCTGCGAAAAATAATTCTTTTTTTTAAAGTTACCTAATGCTACCACATTTTGCAAAAAGGATTGGATCATTCGATTTTTTTTTCGTTTATTCTAACGAACTGTTCTTAGCTGTGATGTTTAAAGCATTACTACTTTTCAATGTGCAATATTGAGTTTTGATGTTTAATCATTACAACTTTTCAGTGTGCAATATTGAACCAGATACTTTGTATAGAACAATAACATCTCGGATTGTTATTCGGAACAACATGAATAATAAAACTAGATTTTTTAAAAAAAAACTTGAAATATAGGTAAATACATCAAATTAAAACATTATAAATCGCAGTCAATAGCTTACTGATCTCAACAAAAATGAAACTATGAATTTAAATATTACATATAAGTAGACTTTTCGTAATGTGTAGTACTAATATAATATTCCTAATCGAATATTATAATAGTTTAATTGAATATTTTTAATTTTATTACGCAAAAACATATCTCGGTCTATTTTGGTAAATTGATTGACATTTTACTGCATATTATTTCTTTTCTATTATAGTCTGGGAGCAATTGGTTTTCCGTGCGCTTTTTGTGATACAATTATGACAGTTGGTTTTTCTGAAAGGTATTGGCACCAGGAATACGAATTCGGATGTTGCCATCCCCAAAAATAGTGCAGGGGGCGTAAGGGGGGGGGCAAAGTTTCTTCCCTAAAATAATTATATCTTCATTATTTCATGGCTTAGAACCAGTTTTCAAAGCGTAAAATGCTTAAATCCACTTAATAATAACATTATAATGCATAAAAAGCTGAATTCAAATTGCTGACACTTGTTTCGGAGCTATTAAGAGCTCCTTTTTCAGTGTATAAGATGAGAGCATATGAATGAAAATTTATCCGGCTGAAGGTGTTTTTTTCATTAAATAGAGGTGCCTTATTATTAAGCCCATCATTTGGACAACCAATTGGGGGGGGGGGTGCCACCTCCCCCCCCCTAGAAACAAAATGCAAATCCACATTTGTGTACGCATTTATCCTTCAATATATAGAAAACATTGAATTTGCACTTTTCCCCGGGACTGTAATCACCCCCCCCGGAGGGGGGAGGCGGGAGGGGGTTGAAAAATTAATGTATTTATTTATTTATTTGATCAGGGAGAGGGGTTCAATGTCCCCGCTAATCTGATAACTTGTTCCCCTTAAATAGCAATTTTTTTCGTCATTTTTCACCCACCGCAATTTTTTGTAGCTTAAAGTACTGCTAAAGGAAGTTTTTACAGCCACAAATATGCTTTAAATGATATAAGCCAGTGATACTCATAGTGAGTGGTCTGAAATATACCTGAATTTTTAAGTTAAAAAAATGAGAGAAATATTTTTAAAGTGTATTCACTCAAATAATAATATAATGGCAATATTAATGAGCCCAAATTTCGCATGGACAGCTCAACATTGTGTTTGCTTCTGATGCTGAGTGTAAAAAGTAATTTTAAACAAACTAAACATTTGTTGAAACAAAAATGTTTTATTTCATTATACCTCACTATACATTTTCAGCTGCATTTATGTGCAAACAAAATAGTTAAATAAAAACATGAAAGTAGAACTATAATTACGAATAACAACACACACGCAGTCATTTGACAGTAGCATTTGAAAGAAAATATAATAGATATATTTAAATCAGCCCATGAATTCATTTTTCATATTCTTGATCGGTTCAAAAAGACATTGCTTGAAAGAACTTTAAAAGAATAAACAAACAAATACAAATTAAAAATCAGTTTTATTATCAGATTCATCTGAACTGCTCTCCTCATACCAGTTAAAACAGTGATTTTCATCATCTACATCCAAACAGTCACACATGTCCGTGCATGGAAATCCGTGACGTCTGCATTTGCACAGCAGTGCAGAACATTTACTTTTTTGCATGAGCATTTCACCAGTTCTAGAATCGCCTGTGGAGCAGGTTCCATTCTGGTCATCTGGGGAACAAATCTGCTGTCTTGCATTTCCCAACAATAACCAGCATCTGGCTGTGGAATATTCGGACATGCAATTATCTTCGGCGATACCCCATGCTATGTTCTAGAACATCGTGCATAGTGGGGGACGGTAAAAGAACAAAACAGATTGCTCTCAAACCAATATATAATGCTTTAGTAGAAGAAAAGGTAAAAGCCTTGCCTGGCTTTCATGCATTAACTGGATGCTACACGACAGGAGCGTCTGCTGAAAAAGGTAAACTCTCCTGTTAGAAAGCCTTGCAGCAGTCTGATAAAAGTATTTTTCAAGCTTTTGCAAATTTAGGAATTATTTCTACACTATCTGAAGATATTTTTGGTGCATTAGAACAGTTTGTTTGCAAACTTTACCTGTCAAACTATTCTAAATCAGATGTTGGCTCTGTTCAGTTCATGCTATTTCAGAAGAAAATTGCCGAATCAGAGAAGATGCCACCAACACAATCAGCTCTTCGCTATGCCACCCTGAGAGCACATTATCAGGCCGGCAAAATGATGTCATTGCATGCCCGAATATTCCACAGCCAGATGATGGTTATGGTTGGAAAATGCAGATTTGTTCCCCAGATGACCAGAATGGAACCTTCTCCACAGGCGATTCTAGAACTAGTAAAGGTAAAATGCTCATGCAAAAAAGTAAATGTTCTCTGCACGGTATACGCCCAAAATGTCGCGGCCGAAATGTCGCGGGCCAAAATGTCGCGGAAAAAATGTCGCTGGGAAAAAATGTCGCGGGTCAAAATGTCGCCGGTCCAAAATGTCGCCGGGCCAAAATGTCGCGGTCTAAAATGTCGCTGGTCAAAATGTCGCCGGTCCAAAATGTCGCCGGGCCAAACTGTCGCGGTCTAAAATGTCGCTGGTCAAAATGTGGCCGGTCCAAAATGTCACGGTCCAAAATGTCGCGGTCCAAAATGTCGAGGTCCAAAATGTCGTGGGCCAAAATGTCGCCGGTCCAAAATGTCGAGTGTCCGAAATGTCGCCGGTCAAAAATGTCGCGTGTCTAAAATGTCGCCGGTCAAAATGTCGCGTGTCCAAAATGTCGCCGGTCAAAAATATCGCGTGTTCAAAATGTCGTCGGTCAAAAATGTCGCGTGTCCAAAATGTCGCTTGTCCAAAATGTCGCCGGTCAAAAATGTCGCGGGCAAAAATGTCGCCAGTCCAAATGTCGTCAGACAAAAATGTAGAAGATCCGACATTGATAGTACCAAAAATTAAATTATATGAAAAGGCTTTTTTACACCAAATTAGCAAAAGATTGCTAATTGCTGTTGATGAAAGTGTGCGTTAATGATAGAATGGACTAAAATTTTTGAAAAATACTAAAAAAAAAATTACCCTTTCGGCTTGTAACCGTTTCGAGCGTTTTCCAAGAAACAAATAGTTATCAAACAAGCGTCCGTTATTTATTTACAATAGCTTATTTCACCGTGACTCGCTATCTACCAACTTAAAAACGAATAGATTAGCAGCTCAAGCCAAGTTTAATTGATATCGAAAGGAAAATTTATGTGTTAAATAAGAAGTTGAAGAAATGTGAAATGAATAAGACAGATATACAATGTTTGACATTTGTTTTTGTTAAAATTTCTCACATGATCGAAAGCAAGTCGATATAATTTAAATGATAGAGGTGTTTTTATTTTCTTCTTCATAAAATGTGTAAAAGAAAGTATTGGATCAGTGAAAAATTGTCAATTTGGAAGAATTTACACGTTCTGATGTGTGCTGAATTCAATTTTATCGTTTATTTTTTTAAAGGAAAATGTGTAAGTGTGTATCTGCGTGACCCATTTTTTTGGGGCGACTCTACCACAAAACTTACTGCGTAAATTGGAATGAAATTCGGTACATACATATACCAACGAATATGTGGTTCAGTGCTGATTGGTTTTTGCCGCTAGTTCTTCCAAGTTTTTACATGCAAGAATGTAATGGAACGTTTTCAGCATAGCGTGATTACTATGTCTGAAGAAGGTTCAGACGAAATCAAATAAAAATTGGCCCATAAGAAGCCTTCAGAAGATACGCCACATCATCGAGGAAGCAGAGCAATTGAACTTTTTATTTTTCATTATTTGTGAGTGATGTATATCAAGAAGTAATGCAAGTATTCAGACAAAATTTTGTTTGTAGAAGAATCTTAAAGGTAGAGATGCTTATTCATTTCTGGCGTTAATCAGCTCAGACATAGTACTGTACCTTCGTTACAATCAGTATTTAAATGTGGAGTTGAATATAATACCATTTTTTCTCTTGAAATTTCACCTCCCCTTCCACCACTTAGTTGTTACAAAGAAAGCAATAATTACATGAACTAATTTGATTTCAAACGTCCCCAAATAACTCTTAAAGAAAATGTTCTAGAAGAAAATTGCCGGCTACGCGGTGATTAAACGGTATTCCGTTTTTGCAAAAGGAAAAAAAAAGCCTTTACAGCAAATTTATTTGTTTAATTTCTTTGTGTGAAAAAAAAGAAATAATCCTAAATATACTTTAAAAAAAACTAAAAAATACGCTTTTAGAGTAAATCAAATTCAAAAGAAGATTTTGAAAACTGTTGAATATCCGCTAAGTTTACTTGCACTTATAATATGCATTTTGTGGACGATCGATGCCCTACTCAGAACTAATGGCAAATGCACTTATTATACATCAACATGCAATATAGTTTAGCCTTTAGTAATAATAATGGTTTTTAACATATTACTTTTACGTTTGTAAAGAACGTGAATTTTATCTTTGACTCACAAGGGGACCTTACAGGTTATCACTCACCGATTTTGATGAGTTTTATATATTATGTAGAGGGACCCACCCTAAGTATTTTAGCAAAAATATATTCCTCAATGCGCCTTAGTTTTTGAGATATAACGATCCAAAGTTCAGCTCGAAGTTGTTACAGAGGTACGGTTGAGCAGTGGGCACAACAGCGGCCGTAGCCCAGTGAGCAAGGTCCCCCACTCCGACCGCTGGAGGTCTGGGGATCGAGTCCCGTGAATTAACAATATTAAAAATTGAAAAAAAAAATTCTTTTCTAAATGAATAAATAAATAAAATAAAAATGAATAATTAAACGATTTTCCATTAACTATCGAATTTTTTTCGATATTAAAGAAAAAAAAAATACGTCACGGGACTCGATCCCCAGACCTCCAGCGGTCGAAGTGGGGGACCTTGCTCACTGGGCTACGGCCGCTGTTGTGACCACTGCTCAACCGTACCTCTATAATAACTTCGAGCTGAACTTTGGATCGTTATATCTCGGAAACTAAGGCGCATTGGGGCATATCCTTTTGCTAAAATACTTAGGGTGGGTCCCTCTACATAATATATAAAACTCATCAAAATCGGTGAGTGACAACCTGTAAGGTCCCCTTGTCAGAGTTACATACCTACAAACAAACAAACAAAAAACAAACAAACCCACATGTGAAACTAATAAAAGCGTATTAAAAAGGAAGAAATTTAGCGTCCCTGGGCCCTAAGTACAGCCCTGAATAAACTATGGCATTATTTTGGTACTTAAATAATTTAAGCGTTAGAAGAAATCAATTTAGTTACATTTTTGTTAATAAATTAAGCTAATTTTCTAAACTGTTACGTTTAAAAAAAGTTACTAAACAGGTGTATTTATCATATCGTGATAAGCTTATTAGTAAAATTGAGCTACATAATTAAGCTGCATTGAATTTGTGAATTGCTGGAAACATTAAATCTGTACTATGCACTTAGTGTCATTTAGGAACGGCTATATTTTGGACTGGAAACATTTTGGACCGGCGGCCTTTCGGACCGGCGTTATTTTGGACCGGCGACATTTTGGCCCGGCGACCTTTTTGACCGGCGACATTTTGGCCCGGCGACATTTTGGACTGGCGACATTTTGGCCCGGCGACATTTTGGACTGGCGACATTTTGGACCGGCGACATTCTGGCCCGGCGACATTTTTGACTGGCGACATTTTGGCCCGGCGACATTTTTGACCGGCGACATTTTGGCCCGGCGACATTTTTGACCGGCGACATTTTGGCCCGGCGACATTTTTGACCGGCGACATTCTGGCCCGGCGACATTTTGGCCCGCGACATTTTGGGCAGACGATATTTTGGACCGGCGACATTTTGGCCCGCGACATTTTAGCCCGCGACATTTTGGCTCGGCGACATTTTGGACCGGCGACATTTTGGCCCGCGACATTTTAGCCCGCGACATTTTGGCTCGGCGACATTTTGGACCGGCGACATTTTGGCCCGCGACATTTTAGCCCGCGACATTTTGGCTCGGCGACATTTTTGCCGCGACATTTTGGCCCGCGACATTTCGGCCGCGACATTTTGACCCCAAACCCTCTGCACTGCTGTGCAAATGCAGACGTCGCGGATTTCCATGCACGGACATGTGTGAATGTTTGGATGTAAATGATGAAAATCACTGTTTTAACTGGTATGAGGAGAGCAGTTCAGATGAATCTGATAATGAAACTGATTTTTAATTTGTATTACATATTATTATTTGACTTATTCTTTTAAAGTTATTCCAAGCAATGTCTTTTTGAAACGATCAGGAATATGAAAAATGAATTCATGGGTTGATTTAAATATATCTATACATTTTCTTTCAAATGCTACTGTCAAATGACTTCGCGTGTGTTGTTATTTGTAATTATAATTTTACTTTCATGTTTTTATTTAACTATTTTATTTGCACATAAATGCAACTGAAAATGTATAGTGAGGTATAATAAAATAAAACATTTTTGTTTCAATAAATGTTTAGTTTGTTTAAAATTACTTTTTACACTCAGCAACAGAAACAAACACAATGTTAAGCAGTCCATAGGAAATTTGGGTTCATTAATGTTGTCATTATATTATTATTTGAGAGAATACACTTTAAAAATCTTTCTCTTATTTTTTTTTAACTTAAACATTCAGGTATATTTCAGACCACTCACAATGAGTATCACTGGCTTACATGATTTAAAGCACATTTGTGGCTGTAAAACTTCCTTTAGCAGTGCTTTAAGCTACAAAAAATTGTGGTGGGCGAAAAATGACGCAGAAAATTGCTATTTAAGAGGAACAAGTTATCAGATTAGCGGGGGCAATTGAATCCCTTTCCCTGATCAAATGAATATATAAATAAATACATTAATTTTTCAACCCCCCCTCCTGCCTCATCCCTCCGGGGGGGGGGGCGATTACAGTCCCGGGCAAAAGTGGTTGTCCAAATGATGGGCTTGATAATAAGGCACCTCTATTCAATGAAAAAACACCTTCAGCCGAATAAATTTTCATTCATAAGCTCTCATCTCATGCACTGAAAAAGGAGCTCTTAATAGCTCCGAAACAAGTGTCAGCAATTTGAATTCAGCTTTTTATGCATTATAATGTTATTATTAAGTGGATTTATGCATTTTACGTTTTGAAAACTGGTTCTAAGCCATTAAATAATGAAGATATAATTATTTTAGTGAAGAAACTTTGGCCCCGCCCCCCTTACGCCCCCTGCACTATTTTTAGGGGTGGCAACATCGGAATTCGTATTCCTGGTGCCAATACCTTTCAGAAAAACCAACTGTCATAATTGTATCACAAAAAGCGCACGGAAATTAAAATTTGACCAATTGCTCCTCCACTATAGGCTCTTCCCACACTTTGTCTTTTGTTACAGATATCGTGCCCTCTTGACTTGAGAGCAGCTGATTTTAGTACAGAGTGAGTTTTCTACACTAAAAATAGATGTTGTTTTTACAGTATAATATACAGCTACTTTACAGTAATTAACTGTAAAATTACTAGTTTCACAGCTTATTACAGTGCATTTTACAGTTTTATACTGGAACCTCTACTGGCAGTAATATACTAATGTCTTTTACAGTGTAATACAGCTAATTTTATGATAGTACTGCTAATTTTACAGCAATAAACTATAATTTCTAGTTTTAGTTTATTACTGTGCTTTCACAGTTTTAAGCAGAAACATCTGCTTCCAGTATTATACTACTGTAATAACGACAGCTTATTTTTTACAGTGTAGGAAGTTCTGTGAAGCATATGAGAAAACATAACACATGCTGCACATTTCACACAATGAGTTTTGTTTTGCCAGGTGCTGTCATGGTGCCAACTGGCTGCACAGGTGCCACAGTGCAGCATGAAAAAGTACAGAGGGTGGCACGCGATGACTTAATAGACATTTAAAAAATTGGAAATATATTGTGGTTCTCAGAAATATTGCCAGAAACTAAAACCTTTACTCTGATAAATATAACGATAAGATGACTTGTCAGAAGGCTGGGGCATTCAAATTTCCAAAACGAGAATATTGTAAGTACTTACGTGTTGCGGCCTTGCTCCACATCAGCGGAAAACGCGACCGAAACCGAAGGCAGAAACCGAAAATCCGGGTACTTTCCATAGAAATACCATTTAATCCATTTTATGTTTCTGCTTTACGCTCGCGTTTTCTGCTGATGTGGAGCAGGGCCCTTATATTCAAATTCAAACTTCAAAAGCATAATGTCAATTCGTTCTGAAATTACTTTTGACTACTATTTTTAAAAGTAGATAACTATGCAATCATGAATACGAAACTGACTGAAATAAAGACGTCAATGTGTTTAAAATATTTAGTGCATCTGAAACAAATTAGTTTAGTTTCATAACTGCCCAAACTCAAAACTGTTCAAATGCGTACTTGACTAGAACTGGAATGCAGATAATTTATTCGCCATATGTTAGGGGCTATGGGTCAAAATTATGATTCGTTTCGCTAATTAGGTTGAAACAATTTACAGTCAAACAATCGTTAAAAGATATTCAAGTTTCAATATTTACTCACTAAGTAGTTATATATTAGCTTTGGGATTATATCGGTTGTAACTTCGAAGTGAAATTTAAGTGAGTTATGCAGCGAAGTAAAGTCTTTACTGCTGCCGTAACATCTGCACTTTATGAGTAACAGAGCTGTTGCCAGATAATGCTGCTCGCATAAAGGGTACTAAACGACTTGGACTTTGGTTGTTAGCCATCATTAAATGCTTAGGTAATGTTTTAGCACGAAAATAAAGCGTGGCCCTGGTAAACTTTTGCTGAAGCGCATGACATTTTGTATATTTTGTACACACTTATTTTGCATATTTTACTGTAGTGAACGTTTAAAATATTTTACTTCCAGGTTTAACAATTTTATCCAGTTGACGGAACGGAATATACCCTGAAAACATGAACTGTTGTCTTTTACTGTATAATACTGGCAGCAGGGGGTTCCAATTTAAAACTGTAAAATGCAGAGTAATAAACTGTAAAACTACCAATTTTACAGTTTTGTACGGTAAAGTTAGAAATTCGACAGTTTATTGCTGTAAAATTTAGCTGTGTTATACTGTAAAAACAACAGTAAAAGACTGGCAGCAGAGGTCCCAGTTAAAAACTGTAAAATGCACAGTAATAAACTGTAAAATTTGTAATTTTGCAGTTTGTTACTGTAAAAGTAAAATTTTTAGTTTATTACTGTAAAGTTAACTGTATAATGTTGTAAAAACGACATTCATTTTTTTACAATGTATGACTAAAACTGACCCTTCTACTAGTTTTTTTTAAATATAATATTTTATAAAGTAAAAATTAGTTGCTTCTCCTTTCTCAATTTTGTTATTAATAAATCATAACTATACATCTATCCATACATATTAGATATAGAGAGCAAAAAAAAATCCTTAAGAAACGTTCCCAGAGGAAAAAGGCAACCTTGGTGGGTCTTGATGTCAGTCTCTAGAACATTGGGTATCATTTTTCGTCAGGCAGTTTTAAATAACACACTATTTTACTTTACTTATTTATTTTATGTTTCGGTTAGTTAAGTGTTGAGCAATGCATTTTGCAGGATGATTTGGAGGTTTTATCCTTTTACAGTACGTTATTTCTTAAAATAAATGAATCACAATATCTTCTCCATTTTGGCGTTTGGTGCTTAAAATAAGTAAAAAAGCCCCAACAAATCATTTTTCTTTCTTCGTGTGAATAGATTCATCTGTTAAGCAGGACCTCGTATGTAAGTTCACAACTCGATCATATGGTTGATAAAAATATCTAGTTTGAAGCACATCTCAGTTTTTAGAAATGCATAGCAAACATTGTTTTCATATTTTTTTTTCAAGGACAGAGTAGATCGTTAGAGGTACAGCTAAACTCATTTTAGAAAATTTAAATTTTTTTCAGAACGAAAAAAGTTTAAAATATTTGTTATGCAGATATTTCAGAGTGCACCTTTGTGTTTTGGACAAAAGAGTTCACTGTTTTCACTCCCGATGTGATTTACTACTTTACTTTAGGGCCATTCCATGAAAAGTGAAACCAATTGGTCAAAAATTCATATTGAAGTTATGTTGCTATGTTATACATCATTTTAAAGTTTAAGATGTATATTTTAAGAATCCTGCATTGGTTTTTTGGTGAGAGTTAGAATAATACTTGTTTTCTTAGTTGGAAGTACGATATTCACGAACTTGTAAAAATCAGAAAAAAGAACACATTTTCAAATGCATATTTCTCATCGAAAATTAAAAACAAAAATAACTACTTGTAGCACAATTTTAACTACTAAGACGGTACTATAATAATATGCATTCATTAATTTCTTTTGAATTGATCTAAATGGTGTAGTTGAGGTTTGAAAAAAAGAAGTTTGATGTTACGTCTGTAACAAAAAATAAGCAAAAGTTGTCATTACGTCCTAAAAAATCAAAATTAAAAGAAACCCTTAATGGTCCTTTTGGCAAATTCTTAGAGTAATTGCCCACCATAGTTAAAAATATTGCAACTGATTTAGTTTTTAAATTAATGCTGTTACAGACGTAACATTTCGGACATAACAAATGGCTCTATGTTACGTCCGTAGCAAAAGTAAATCTCCAATTAAATAGGTAAAAAGCACAGGATGAGCAATACATGTATATAGCATAATATGGTACGAGTACTAAAGTTTCTGGTATTCTGATTTTGAAATTTTTAATTATGTCGGCATGTAATTGAAATTAATTTCTTAAGATTAATAAAATACACATATGGTATAACTGATTATAATTTATACCTCAACTGGCATTTTTTTGCTACGTCACATGTAAAGGGAGCTGTGGATGAAGTTGGGGGTATGGTCAAGCACCAGGTTTGGCAGAGAGTAAGATCTAGAACAGCATTTGTCAACGATGCTCTTTCCTTTTTTCAGTGTGCAAACTCCATTGCAGAAAAAGTTAAAATTATTTATATGCCCTAGGAAAATGTTTTAAAGCTGACGCCAAAATTGGAAGAACGGTGGGCTAACATCGCGAATTTGCCAAAAGCCCGCGAAATGCATTGTTTTCGAACAGAATACGAAAATGCCATTCGAATTTCGAGAACGTCGGACGAAAAAGGACACATTTTTTCATTCAAAAAAAAAATTATCAAAATTGACCAACTGTCACCAAGAAGGTTAAATTTTAGTTTGGTACTAGAGTATTCTGCTATATCATCCAACATTTTCAAATTTTTAAGTTCTCCTTAGACCTATCACTGACTCCAGGGAGGAATTTACTTTTCCCGATTTTTTATGTAGAAGCCCCATTATGCATTAATTTTAAGAATACAAGTAAATAAATTTGTGGGAAGGCCCTTCTAAACTTTTCTTGTGTCAATCTTTCTTGGAAATAATTGTCTTAAGATGCATTAATTTATTGTTACATATTGACATAACGGCATATGCTCTCAACTCCCCCAGACTTACCCAAATTTTCTAAAACTGTTACAGTATAACTTAAAATATTCAAATAATGTGTTAATTAATGCTACTGTATTGTTTTAGCACAAAAATCTTTGTTTATTCCTGCTTTAAAATACTGTTTTCTACTTTCAAATCAGAGATGTTACGTCTGTAACACCACTTTGTTTCGTCCGTAACAAGTTTATGAATTTTTTTCACAAATTCGGCAGTCAAAATCCACACAATCTTTATGGTTTTAGAAAGCTTGAAGTCTCTAGAACACGTATTAAAAAAAAAGTTCAAAATTTCCGTATAATTCAGACGAATATTGTAAGTTGTATGACATAGTCGAATTTTTGTTGTTTTGTGAATTACGTCTGTAACAGGCAGTTTTTAATTTCTGTATTTTTTTGTAATTAAGAAATCTGCACGCAGATTTAATGTAGCATAAACATCATCAAGTTACACTACAGGAAAAAAAATTGAAGACTTTCATCAGCCCAAACCAGAATTATTTGGGTTCAAAGTCTGCGATTGTTACGTCTGTAACGATGGAATTGCCCTTTAGTTATTTGTAAGTAGTTTTTGAATCATGAAATACATTTTATTTTAAAAGTCGAACAGTCAAAGGGTGTAACGCGAATCAAATCCTTATGTTTGTTTTCTCCCTCTCTCTCTCTCTCTTTCTTTGCCTCTTTTTGTCATGCATAAACTACTTAATTTCTTTTAGCACTGAATGAGTGTAAACAGTGAATTAGTCATTGAAATGTGTAACTCTTTGGCAATATTTGTCAAAACAAACGGCATAGTATGTTAGTTTATTATAATTCTAACTCCCGACGCAACAAAGGAGGGTTTTATCAATTTGATGTTGTAATTTTGTGTCTGTAATGCCTGAACGGAAAAACCGATTTTAAACATGTTTTTTTTTTAATCCAATTAAATTAGATCGATAATGCATTTAGATAGGTATCGACTTTTTATGAATTTAATTACTGAATATATGATTCATAAGAAATCCTATCCAGATTTCCAGAAACGTAAATTTTGCGCCTACACACAATTGCATCATTATGATGCGATCCACCCAAGTTGACCTACTTTTACATTTTTAAGAAGAAAATTAAACTAATACCCTGTGGAATGAGATTGAATTACAAGATTTTACGCAATTACCTATTGATGTTAGATATGCGTCATTTTAATGCTTCTTTTTTGCATGCTCATTTTTTTTAATATAAACTAGCTTTAAATTGCGTCCTGTAGAGCTTAAATATAATTTTATTACATTAGAAATGCTGCACTTAAAACGAATAATACGCCAAATAACACGCATATGTAAACTCTTTGGGCAATAAGCTTTAGTAAAGGAGAACAAAATGCACTAAACTGTTAATGAAGTAATTTCAAAAGCTCAAAATATGCTTCAGGTGACGATTAATTCATTTATTTTACTTATTTTTTTAAATGTTTGTTTTCAATTGTGTTTTGAAATTGTTAGTTTCTAAGATTATTACTCAACGTAAATCAGCTTACAAGAAATGATTTCAAATCCATGGATAACTTCTAGCAATATACCGCATACGCTATATGGGATTAGTAACGTCAGTCTAATGCACCCCCTAACATCACTATGATGATTTCAATCATGTAACGCTCTCCTGGATATTATCCAAGGATTAAGATAAGACCAGGGAAAGCCGCTTTCTGTAATCGAAATAGTTTTGCAGGACTCAGCATGGAACTTTAATTAGAGGTTGGACATATACGCAACTACAGATATGAGATTCAATTAGTGCTCTGGATTTAATTTAATAAGCTCGAATGTGTGTTATTTGAAATGTATGTAATTATCTTGGTTGCAATGTTATACACATCTAACCAAAGTAATTTTTCCATACTTACTTATTATGCATTTAGTATTAAAACGTCACCTAAAAAAATACTTTTTCGCACACTATACTGATATCTGAGATCTTAAAATTGTAAGTACAGTCGAACTCGCTTGTAGCGAGCTCTAGATTAGGGATAAAGAACCAAATATTTGTATTAGATATTAACAAAAAAAAAAGTAGTCAAGTGTCATATTTTTAAAGCAAGACTCTATATGGTAACATGACTAGTACCAATTGCTCAGCTCTACTGCTCGCCGTAAGTAAAGCAGCTCCTGGACAGAGTACTTTGTACCAACCATGTATAGGAACCAGTCTCCAAAAGGAACTGGTGTTTTGCTTGACTCATATTGCACCTAAGAGAGAGAAAATAAGCAAAACATAAGTTAAAACATACATAAAGGCATGTGTTAAAATAAGTAGATGTAAATAAAAAGTTACATACCTTGTGGGTAGAAATATATAGCTCTCTCTTAGAAGAGAAATTTCGAAAAAAATGCACCGAATTTCTGGTTTATCAGGAATTCTGACTTAAGCTTTTGCCTTATTACTTTACTGCTAATATGCGGATATTGTTTCAGTAGATTTAATTTGAGTATTTTATGCATTACTGAAACTAACTTTCTATTTTAAAAGAATAAATATATTTTAATCAAGAAAAATTAAAAAATAGTTTGGTCTAGTGATGTTTCCCTATCCTTTGACGTTACTTCTTTTCTACGTTCCTTTACTTACTTTAATTGCGTTTTAATTTTATCTGTTTTTACCTTTATGTTTTGTGTACCTTTATGTTTTGAATAAACATCGTAACTTGATATTTTCAGCATGTATTTTTAGCAATGACGTTTAAAAGAAATAAAAAAATGCCGTATATTTTCTTAATTTTTGCTATTGAAATATGAGTACCCGATTTCAACCGAAACTAAATCCTTTTTACATTTGTAATAATAACAAAATACGTTCTATGTCTTAATGGATTTGTTTTTAGTTTCGTTCAACGAAATATCAATCCTGATTTTAAATTCGTAGTGGGAAGCATTAATTCAAGCAGCAAGCATTGCATGTTGAATTTATTTCTTGGACATCAGAACATTGATTTTTCTTCAAAATCCAACTGATAAAAGAAAAAATAGTTTCGTGTAACTAACTATTAACTTCACTAACAGCAATTTAAAATTGGACTGTTAGTCGTGTTTTTTCAATTATATTTTCAAAAGGACCTGAGTGCGTTCTCCCTTTTTGTAATCATCCCACGGAAATGGAATAAATGCTTAAAGAAGTTTAAATCATTAGCTGTATTAAATACGAGTTTTTGTAAAGTTGAAAATATACGTGTTTGATTCTACGACAGCAACTTAAGAGCAGTCCTTGAGCTTATATATAGCAAATTACATTATTTGTACATGAGCATTAGCTTCCGCTGTGAATGTTGATATTCTAACCCCTCCCCATATCTTAAACTATTGCTTGCACTATTTTTTTATGCGTTTCTCCTATTTTCTAAATATATATATATATATATATTTGCATCGTACACACCGTATTGTCTTCAAAGTGCAGGCCCGTCATTTAGGGAGGGAGGGAGTTACTTCCCGTCTTTGAAAAATCAATGTATTTATTTGTAAGTGGGCTTGGTTTTTGTTGCTTTCCGATGAAATTACATTGTGTTTTTACCCTTTGACGCCATCCCCTCTCCCCTGGAAAAACTTGGAATGACTGGCTTGTCAAAGCGCAAATCACATATTTATTTATTTATTTATTTATTTTTTTACGCTCGTCAACTTTACTCTTCGACTTCAGCGGTTGGATGATCCAGATATATTTTAAAGATTACTGTATTATTGTGTCTACAAGGAGGAAAAAACATAGTAGCAATTATTGCTTAACAACTGCTTCATTGGTGGTGGTTTGAGACCAGCTTGCATTATAGATTAAACCTATTCCTTTAAGTACAAAAGCTATGAAATGAACAACGTAGTTCGTTAATGGTGGCTGGGGCACGTTTCATATGGGTCGTGGTCACACAGTTCTGGATCAAAGCAACTGCCTCATCTAACCGGTTAGACCACGTGTTATGATATGTAAGTAGGTAACTGAAGTGAAATGAAATAGGAAAAGCACTTTGGACACATTTTATTTACATAACCTTTTCGGTTTTCGCTCAGAAGTCTTTAAGATAAGACCAAATATAATGCTTCCGTAGATAGCCCCTGCTTTGTGTAGAATGCTCTTCCTTTACGCATGTTAAAAGAAACCTTATTGTAAAAAATGTGTTTCAAAAATGATTTGTCGTTTATTTGAAAGAGAACACACATCATTTAAAATTGCATATGCTGTTTTCTTTACAATTCGTTTTTTATGTCCTTATTAATTTTATTTTCTATCTAAAATTCTACTAGATATTATCTATTTATTTTTATTGTATGCCAAATTAAAGCTGTTTGACTATGTAAAGAATGATTTCCGGAAATTCACATGACCATTTTGAATTCATGAATTATAAGTTCAGTCCAACAGATTTATACCAAAGGAAGTACTTTTCTAACATTAAAATCTTAATTTTATACTGAATATGCGGCAGCAAAAGGTGACACGAACAATAATTTAATTATGATAATATGTTAAGTTAGTAAGCCAGGGCTGCATAATGTGAAATCCATTATAATGCTTTGAAGATGGTAAGCACGAAGGAGCCATAAATGAGGAAAATTATATATTCCCTGTTGGAACCAGACTGCATCAGATATGCTAAGTTCTGCCACTAACTATGAACTATCAACGTCGTCCGTCGTATCCATCCTTCAACATATTAATTGAAACAAGGCCCAACTTCCGCATTGTTGTATCCGGCGGATGACATACATAGCGCAACATTAGACTCAATAAATGCTATGCAAGGTTGACTGACCAGTACGGTGCATCGAAAAATCTTTTATTTTTGTGTTAAATTTCCAATAGAAGGAGAAAGTAGCCTGAGGTAATTCCTCGTATGTTTGCATTTTTTTTTCTTAAATATAAGTTAATATCTTTAGTTGCCCCTAAGGACAAATAATATATGAAAACTCATAATTTTGCATCATTATTTCAAAAAAAATGAGAAAATGGAGTTCTTAGTTCCAATAGTGCGAAAAATTACCATATACTTACTTTAGAGAATGTAATTTTTTTTCCTCTGACTTTACCCGTTACCGCCTAGTGATCTATTTATAGATCACCTTTTTTAAACTCCTCATTGAAAACTACCTTTTTATCATTCCTTATTCTTCTTGTCTGGCTTCTTATTGAACTAATTTTCCATAGGAAGCCAACCAATAAGAATAAGAAATTATAGAAAGGTATAGTCTTCAGTGAGGCTTCTGAAAAGAGGTGATCTATAAATAGATAACTGGTTGGTAACGGGTTAATATTTTCAGTTTCCTCTGGAGGGGTTTATTATGCAAAATTCCTTAATTTTATCCTTTTTTCAAAACTTTTTTTCTTTTTTCATGAGAAATAATAATCCTTATTTTCAATACAGACTAAAATGTTCCATATCGCATCATTAGAGAATGCACAACTTTTTATTGATGTAGACTAATGACTTCAGTTACCTCTAGGACTGTTTATTGTAAAAAATTTGATAATTTTGTAACTTTATCAATACTTTTCTTCGAATAAATAATTGGAATCCTTGGTTTTAATAGTGCCAAAACTTTTCACACGCTGGAAATATACGATATTGAAACTTTTTGCTACTATTGAAACTACAGATTATTATATTTTTTATTAATAACGAAAAAAAGTATTGAAAAAAGGAAAAAAACAACGATTTTTTTAAAATAATGAACACTCCCAAGATGTAACTGAAGATATTAACTGAGACAAAAAAAATGAGCACTCTCTAAGGATAGAGTATGGCAACTTTACTGAAACATTTAACTTAAGAAGTCCTGATCCACATTTTTTGAAAAAAATGATTCAATTTGACTAATTTTGCTTAATGAACGGGCTCAGAGGTAACTAATAATGTCAACTGAGATCAATAAAATTTTGCACACACACTAACAATAACGTAAGACAACTTTTCCTTACTGTTATACATTTGATTTCAAAAAAAACATTTTTTTAGATGCACCCTACTCACCAGTGATCTAGAAACACGTATTTTTGAAGAAATGTAGCTTTAAAAAGTTTTTTATAAGCTAAATTGCTATCAAAAACGTCCCTCTATGTATTTACAACAGCAACATGACAAAAAACATTTTATGTCCTTCCACTGGTAATATGAGCTAATTGACTGAGTTTATATTTTTTAATGATCCCCCCCCCCTACTCCATACCTGACGTAAAAACTTTAAATTTCATCGAACTTGATATAAAACATTTACACTGATTAAATAAAACATATTGAAGGAATGCTGCGTACATTTAAGTAGAATGTGAAGCCTAAGTTTAATGACATTTAAGAAAAACATAGTTTTAAAAAAAATGTGTATTGCTAGCATGTATTGATTTACTTCAATTGTATTTTAAACTTAATGTTCCGAATACTATTAAAAAGTAGAAAATTCAAATTAGTATTTCATGCAGCAAAGGCAAATACTATAATACGATAAAAAATAAGATAAAAAACGAAAGTTACTTACTCCAGGAGAAAGAAAAATAGCTATAGAAGAGGAACAGAAAAAACTAGTCTTTTAAAAAAATGCACAAAAATGCCGGTTTATTATAAACATCTTGAAATGACAAGGAGAAAAATGAACGTTTGATTTTGAAAAAAAAAAAAATTATTCTCAGTTGTAAAGGATTGTATAAGGATAAACAAAAGATTTTTTTCGTGCCGCTTTGCGGAATTTTGGTTCTGTTTTTCTGGAAAAAGTATTAACTACAGTATGTTACCAAGTAGTATAAAATATTTTGTAAATAAAATCACCAATTTGAAATATGCATATATGTACACTGGCGGAAAAAAAAATCCCAACACCAAGAAAGACTTGTGTTAGATAAACAAAATTTGATAGGCGTGTTTATACAACTGAAAGATGACATCGATTGAAATTTCGCGTTCCGCGCATAAGTGTGGCGCAGCTGGCGTCACTCAGAACATGCAAATAAAGTATGTTTTAAAAGCGTGTTGTGAAGCTCGTGTGTATTATTTTTTCGTGAAATTTGGCGAATTGCGTTTATGTTAGCTAGGAATGCCTTTAAGAAGACGAAGAAGCCATTATCAACAGCTCTCCGAGTTTAAACGAGGTCGTACAATTTGGCTACGAGAAGGTGGATTTTCATTTCGTGATATTGCAGAAAGACTTGGGTGGGAATGTTTCCACCATGCATGATTATTGGAAGCCATGGGCAAGGGATGGTATTACCTCAAGAAGATCGAGTTCCGAGTTACCACGTGGCACGACTGAGAAGGAAGATCGCCGAATCTTGCGTACGGCTGTGGCGCATCGTACTGCATCTGCGACTGACATTCGAGCTGCAGTTGGTACCGTCGTGACCCAAGGAACGGTAAGAAACTGTTTACTTCAAGGACAGCTCCGAGCCAGGCAGCCTGCAGCCGGTATTCCATTGACTGCAAACCATTGAATTTTCCGACGGCAGTGGTGCCACGACAGAGCTCACTGGAGGTCGGAGTGGAGATCTGTTGTAATTTTTGATGAAAACAGATTCTGCCTTAGTGCCAGTGATGGCTGTATATTGGTCAGAAGTAGGCCAGGGGACCACCTGCATCCAAGCGGTCTACGGCCTAGACACACGAGACCCACACCTGGAGTTATGGTCTCTGGAGCAATTTCCTACGACAGCAGGGGCATTCTTGTGGTTATCCAAAACTCACTGACTGAAAATTTGTCGTCAGTCTGGTAATTTAACCAGTAGTACAGCCCTTCATGAGTAGCATTCAAGGGGGCGTTTTCTAGCAGGATAACGCTCGCCCTCACATCACTGCTGTAACGCAATGTACTCTACAGAGTGCTGACATGTTACCATGACGTGAAAAATCACCAGGTATGTCTCCAGTTGATAACGTATGGGATATCATTGGACGGCACCTCGAGCATCATCCACAGTCAGCAATGACGGTCCTAGTATTGACACAACAAGTGCAACAAGCATGGCACTTCATACCACAAAGTGACATTCGGCACCTGTATGACATAATGCATGCACGCTTGCAGGCTTGCCTTCAAAATTCTGGAGGTTACACCCTCCACTAAATTAACATAATTTCACATTTGCACAGCATTTTCTCGAGCTTTAATTAGCCAGTGATCTTGTACATTTAATCAATTAAACATGTTAACTAGACAATTGCATTACCCAAATTTCATTGCTCTACAGAAATTTTTTCTTGGTGTTGGGATTTTTTTTTCCGCCAGTATATATATATATATATATATATATATATATATATATATATATATATATATATACATTCTTAACCATATACTTTTCAACTAAATCGAAAACAAAAACTTTATTAAAATAAAACATGTTTTCGAAATAGTTGCCCAGCTTACCCGTTTTAGATTTAAAAAAAGAAAAAAGATTTTCAGCTCCCAGTAAAAGATAAATAAACCTTATGTTTTTATCACCAGATTTTGAGTTTCACCTTGTAATTCAAGGATATCTCAATACCCTCGCGGCAAATTATTACTAAAATCAATAGTTAAAACGTTTGAGTCTGTTTCCCGAAAAAAAAAATATTTTTATAAAATAAAAGTTTTTAAAAAAATAAATTAAAAAAAAACCGTCAAAAATTTAAGTAAAAATTTGATAAATAAATTTTAAAAGTATAAATATGTATTTTCTCAAAAAAATCTTCTTATCACGTTGTGAAAAGATGGCTTGGGTTACTAACAACGAAACTAATATAAATACATACAATCAAATTTATTAAAATACAAATGTCTACTTCTCCCCTAACTGCCGAAGATCTTGAGAGGTGGGGCGTATGGGGCGGGGTGGCAGTTCACATTCAAAACAATGGATTTTGAGAGAAATATGTTTTGCTTCATGTTATCTTACACTGTAAAAAATGAATGTTGTTTTTGCAGTATAATATAGCTAATTTTAAAGTAATTAACTGTAAAATTGCTAATTTTACAGTTTAATACCGTGCATTTCACAGTTTTGAACTGAAACCTCTGCTGCCAGCATTATACTAGTGTTTATAATACAGCTAAATTTTACGGCAATAAACTGTAAAATTGCTAATTTTACAGTTTGTTTGCTGTGCATTTTACAGCTTTAAATTGGAACCTCGGCTGCCAGTTTTATACTGTAAAAACAAAGTTCATTTTTTGCAGTGTAGTTAAACATAACACGTGTACACGTGCTCTCCTATCCCTCATGCGTAAAAGGTGTATTTTACTTTGAAAAAATTATTTTGTAGTAAAAAAAAAAAAAAAAGAAAAAACATTTTTTGAGATTTTTGTCCGATTATGAAAAACAAAATCATCAAAGCACAAAGCATTAGTCGCACTAGAAATTAATTTTAAGCCTGAAGATAGTGGTTGAGAAATAGAAGAAATAAAAAAAGAACCCATCTTTTGATTGCGCTTGCTCTCAGAGCTTTCAGCAACTATTCCCCAGCGGAATGAGAAAAACAGAGTAAATGAAATGTAGTAAATGAAAGAATGCAACAATGGATGCTATGTGTGGGAATTTTAATCTTGTACATCAATCAAGCGGGAAGAAAAATTTTCGCCTTTTCTTTCTTATCAATATCTTTCTTTATATTTTACTGAAAGTCATTTCTTTGATATATTTTATCGATATTTTCGTCAAAGGAGTATTAAAATGGCCCAATATTTTTTAATGCTTTTCTGTTTAGTTTCAGAAACTCTCAAATCGCTTTTCTTTATGAAAGAACGTAGGGCGAACAAGAATATTTGTTAAAGTAGTTTTAAAACTGATTTATCACTGTATGACAGCTAATGGCACCATATTAATTACAAAATATTTTAAAATCTAAATATTTTTTCTTTGCAAAGACATTTAGTTTACTAATTGTTTTTCAGATATTAATGTTTCTCATTTTTGTTTATTACGTAGAATGTCACACATTTACTCCTCTTAACTCTAAAAATCTATTCGTTTTATGTTATTTCAATCAATTGCGTGCGCTTTCTTTATTATTGCACAATCGAATGATCTAATACAATTTTGGGCGTGTTTGCAAAAGAAAAAAAATACACTTTATATCATTGAACTAACCTTACCTGCTTGTGCAGTAGCACATTCTATGAATCATTTAGTAGCATTTTGATAACATGGTATTCTACTTCGCTTTTTAAATTTGATTATTAATTGGGAAATTGATTGTAAATGAATCCGCGTATTCCCACCGAGAGATATTCTAAACTTTCAACAATTTAAATTTAAATTTACAAATAATTACAGGAAAATTGAGATAATGTCCGTCCGTCAAATCCGCACCTAGCCCTCGCGAACCATTCCACTTAAAAAAGGGGTGATTTGGTTGTGAGTGGGAACTTTCCGAAATTTTCAATTAAAAACTTGCATTCACTATCCTTTTGACATATTACACAAAACTATGTATTTAAATTTAGCATCGTTCTACGTTGTTTAATGCGGCTCAAAATGCTTCTTATTATTCTTTCCCTTATTGTTATCTTACCAATCACCCCTATTTTGGTAGGATCAGAGAAAATCTGACGCATGCATAAATACGCGGAAGATTTTACCTAAGACAATCAGACAGTAATTTCTTATATTTTTTGAGCTAATTTGTTGTATTCTTAGACATTTTTACGGTAAAAAGAAATTTCAGGCAACATGTATATTTGCTGCATTAGAGATATGAAGTTGCCATGTTCTCTTGTAAAGAAGTTTGGAGGTCGGTTAAGTAACAAAAATCTAGACAGAATTTTAAACTGTTAATGGCAAAATAAAATAGGGAACATTTTTCAATGAGTTGCACCAAATAAATCAAGGTGAAGTAGCTATTTTTTCAATTGTTATATGTTTAATGGAATTTTAAAAAGGCCACAAAATTCGTATGTACTAATCGCCTAGACCACAGTTTAAACATTTACCGGGTGGTATCAATAAACAATTTTGATCACCCCCAAAAAAAAAGTTGAAACTGAGGTGCAAATACCAAAAGCAATAAACAACAAGCAAAACATATGACAAAAAGTACATCGTATTTTTTCTAATCGTACGTTTTTGTTATTGAAACGTAAGATCATTTTCTTTGCTACAATGCCAAAATCCATTAATTGACCTCATTGTATGCAAAACAGTGTAATACACCGATTTAAGCCACAAATACTGCAAATAGCTACATACACGTGTTTTGGAGTTACACGAAATATTTTTTATCAATGCAAAAACAAAGTGAGAGCTTTAGGATGAAAATTCATTTTGGAAACCTCGAACCTTGTAACATCGAAACACGTGTCGGCAGCTATTAGTATTATTTGTGATTTTTAATGTTGGATACCCTGATTTTTCGAGCACAAAGGTAGTTATTTAGTATTGAAAACATATTGTATGATTATAAAATGGACTGTTTTACTTCTTCACTACCTAATCTTACGCATTTGTGCCTTTCCACAATTAAAAACGAGCCCAAAATTTCACCAGAAAGCTAAATATCTTATGCTCATAAAAAATATTGCCTGCTATTAAAAAATTCTGAATTCCCATGATTTTTTTTTAATTTAAATGTGCATACTTACTCACAAAAGTTTTCTTTTCTGCAGCCGTGCTTTCAAGTCTTGACAGAAGAGGACCATCTTTCATCTTAGAACCAGAACCACGTGTTGAATTCATGAACTCGACTGGGGCAACAGTGGCGTGCTCCAGCCAGGGCATCCCCTCCCCACATATCAAATGGATCAAGAAAGACGGAACTTCAGTGACAGATATCACAGGACTCAGACACGTCCGTCCCGACGGTACATTAGTCTTCCCTCCTTTTCGGGCTGAGGAATATCGGCAGGATGTCCACTCAGCTGTGTACCGGTGCGTGGCTAGTAATGTGGTTGGTGCCATTGTGAGCAGGGATGTCATCATAAGAGCAGGTAAGATGAAGTTTTCGTGAGGGGATGAGAGGGGAAGGAGGCTCCATTTTTAACATAAAAGACATAGATTTCAACTAAATGTACAATATGAAAATTGCTTTCCTGAGCAATTAAGTCTTCCCTCCTTTTCGGGCTGAGGAATATTGGCAGGATGTCCACTCAGCTGTGTACCGGTGCGTGGCTATGATGAAGCTTTTCGGTAGAGAGGAGGAAAGAGGCAGAGGGAAACCCTATTTTTAACATAAAGTACATTTCAACTAAATTTACGATATACAAATTGCTTTCCTAAGCAATTAAGAAAGTATCTTGTTGGTTTTCCTACTACCGCAGTCTGGTGTAACGAGTAAACAATGGTCTTTAGGATAGGTTAGACTATTATCACTGACTGTCAGTTACCAAAATAATCGCGCAACTAGTTTTTTTGTCAAAACTCATCGTGTATTTAATCTGATGCATTGACATAAAAATATTAAATTATATCGAGTAATTCAAGGATTTAAAACAGAAGGGTCATTCCATAGTGACTAACGTAACATTCAGAGCTGATTTTGTAACTGTGTTTACTTGTAACTTAAAGGATAAAAAATATTTTTTTGTTATTCTGGTGGATTTACAATGTACATGGTATCTATTTATCATTTCTGCTAAGAATTTAAACCAAAATTACTGACAGTAGATATTTTTTCAACCAAATTAGCAGCGTGACTAACGTAACATTTTTGCAACCCTGAAAATTAATGCTCATGTTGTGAGGCAAAAATGTCTCAAAGTTAAGCAAGTGTAAAAAATTGAATGATATATTTGAAAAATGTGTAAAGTTGGCTTTTAAAAACATAAAACACATTTATTAAATCTTAATTTTTTTTAGTCTTAAGTGTCAGTTTTACTCAAGAAGGAGTGTGACTAACGTAACCATCGAATAATAAGCAGTATAGACACACTACAAACTATTTATTATGGCTAATCTCAGTGATAATTACAATACTTTTTCAATTTTTTAAACTTCTTATATTGCATGATTTTTATTTATCTATTTATTCATTTACTTTTTGATACTTTTTTCACTTCGTATTTTTTTTTTCTTCGGCTGAGGTTGACATTTTCATGGAATGACCCAGAATCATCTCTTTAAAGCTCCATCATAAGAAAATGTGCTTTTTCAGCCTTACGGTGTGCAAAAAAGGTTAATTTTGTCATATAATTTATATTTTTATCTTAAAACCATCTAAACTATATGATGACTCAGAAAGTTCAATCCGTTATTACGTTCTTGTCTCAAGAAAAAATCTCAAATTCGTTCTGCAAGAATTTTAAAATGAAATTACATTTATAATGTCCAATATAATGTTAATTTTGTTCAAAAGTTTTTTTTTTTCGTTTATTTTTTCTCTAAAAATACGGTTCGCACGATCCAACGCATTTGTCCCATATGCTTGTATATATATATATAAAAAAAGTTAATGCTCTTCAAATTGTAAGGACTTTGACATTAGGTACTGCTGATTTAATTAATTATATTCTGTTACTTTAAAATAGGGGCAGTAAGTTCATAAATTTTGTGTTGTCTCCATGGAAACTGCTCAGGCAAATCATTTATTTTAGCATTATCGAGTTAGGTGTCCATGGAGATGAAACAAAATGTGTGACCTTGATACGCCTATTTTAAAGCAACACTATAATGTCCCTCAATTGTTTTTTTTAATTTGCATATTTTTTCTGAAGACAAGCCACCAGGCATTGGAATATCCGCTCAAGAGGAGCACAAGTGACTAAATTACATTTTTTTTTTAAAGTGGACTTTTCAATGCGATTTGTTTCACATTAGCGTATTTCTTGCTCAATGTCTAAACTCACATCTTGCTTGTAATGTTAGAAATACACGGCACTTGAAATCACAACTTTCCAGTTGACTCCAGCTTTCAAAACCTAATCTCCAAACGTGACTTATAAAATTTTGAACTGCATTAAAGTTTTTCTATGCAAACTTTAAAGCTTTTCTATTCAAACTTGATGGAATTCGGACACGTTACTGACATGAAAAAGTTTTTTTTTTTCAGTAATTTTCAAATATAATAAATTTTCCTTTCTGTAAAAAAGTATGTTCGTCTTTATATCGCACAGATATGTTTTATTTATACTACTGGCAATACATAGTATTTCTATCGATTTTTTAATATTCATTTTAATATAGATATAGATTTAATTTCCTAAAAGTCTATCTAAATGTGCAATACACCGCCAACTCCACTATTTTGATCCATGGACTGAAGTCTCGTGCTCATCAGCATGGAATACGAAAGTAGCCGAGTTGGAGGCAAAAATCTTCTTATAGAGAAAAGAGAGCCAAAAAAACTGGAAGCTAATATGAAATTAGAATACCAGCGAGCGACCGCACTTGGTACGGTACAACTCGTAAATTTATTGCACGAAACTGAAGTCCATGGATCGAAATAGCAGAGTTGGTGTATTGCATGTTTGTGCCTTAGCCCTTACTTAGGGGCGGTTACTAACTGCTTTCCACCTAAATATTTTAATACAAGGCCTAAAGATAAATTTCATACGTTATCATTAGACCTAGATTTAAGTTTTTATTTGAAACATTTCTTGCGTTAAAAATAATTCAAATTCGTTCTCCAAAACTTTGATCATTAGTTTTCATACATCCCTACTACATGATTTCTATTACACTACTGCTCTTTGCGTATTTTTTAAATAAGAAGCAACTAAACATCGATTTAATTACTCATTTATTTTATCGTTACTGTGTAGACAATTTATTCGTAGGTAGCATACAGACTATCAATTAATAAAAGGTTTACTTTGCATTCATATGACGTTTCAGTTTTTTCACAAAATAATGATCTATCACCTTACCTAGAAAGCGGCTACTTAAAGATAATGATTTTTCCTACGCAACTAATTTATGCAGTAGAAAGATATTTCAAAAAAGGTAGTCAGCGCACTTATATCTTCAGCAAAAAGCGATGAGTAAAAGTATCCGGAAAGAGAAAAGCAATTTAATTTGCTTAGAAAAATGGGGACGCACAAAATTTAAAATATTAATGATGTCTCAAATTATACTAAAAAGGATTGTTATCGCTGTTTATGACATGAGACGAGGCTGCGAAGGTTGGCATTAATTTTAATTATATTTTCGGCCGGAGTCAGATGTCAGCCATTCATCAAGTATAAAATATGTAATTACGCCGGGAAACTGTGAAAAGATTTCTGGACTATTACGTGATAAATTAAAATATTGTCCTTCTGTTTTAGTGCCTGTATATAGAAATAAAAATGGCAAGTTGTCAGTAAATTAGATTAAAAAAATAATAATAATAAATATTAGAGTATATAAATGATGAAAAATTCTCTTTAAGATATAAAGCTAAGAACATATATTTTTATGTTAAGAAATAAATAAATGTTCGGAATAAAGAATCTTCCAACCTAAGGCAAATAAGACCGATAATTTTAAAGTTTTAAATAGGGATGCACCGATAAGCAAATTGGCCGATTACGATTACCGATTAATCAGCTGAGCCGATTAATGATAAGGATAATTGTTTTTCTACTACCAATTTTACCATCACTGTTTTTTATCTCTTATACAATTCCAAGTTTAGAAATAGTAAGTAATTTATTTCTGGGAGAAGATTTGTTTCCATTTTCTTAGTTTTCACAAAATAATTTCAATATTTTATCAACTTTCTTAGAACCAATTTTCATATTAGTGTCAATAATAACACATTGTTAATTATGTTAATTGGAAATAAAATGTTATAAAAAAAGGAGGGGTGGGGGAATGTATGGTGAACACTCCAATTTAGCAGTACTTTTAATTCATATATTTTAGTAATCAGTAGCAATTAAATTCAATACTTTTATTCTTTGGAGATTAGATGTTATCTGAAAGCACTGTGCTAAGGAGAAAACTATCGCCACATAAAAAATGTTGCATCATTGTCTATGTATATTTATTCAAAGTAGGAGAATTCATTTCGAAAAAACTTTAGTACATTAACTTTGAGGATTATTATTACTGTTAACAAAATTATTCATCACAGTTTCCTAGTGAAAGTATACTTTAAAGAATAATATCTGAAAAATATTTTTCAGCCGAGTAATCGGCCTTATTTTGCCGATTATTAATAATCGCCAAAGTAGCCAATTATGGCCGATTAATCGGTGCATCCCTAGTTTTAAACATGCGTAATGCCAAATTTTCGTTTTAAACTCTTATTGTTGAAAACATAAGGGCTTATAACGAAAAACTTAGTTTTAAACCAAAATACCATAAAATTATGGTTTATATATTTTTTTTTTTTTTTGAGGGAGAGAATGTTTTTTTGCATACTGAAACACTGGCAACCCTCTTTTGCAATTAGTGCTTGTACTCATAGCTAAAATATATCAAAACATTTCACTACTGTTGTGAATTTAAACGCTACCTTCGGTAGTGTATATGTGCATTATATTAGGGCATTTTTTGAACACTTACATAAAAAATGGTGATGTAATCATTTCTGTTAGTTATAAAAACTGTTACATTATTGTTTGCATACATGAAAAAATTAAACATTTGTTTTATTAATTTAAAATATGGTGAATTCTCCATTATACTGTTGTAAAAATATTTTTTTAACAATCAGAGAAACATTTTAATTCTTAATTTTTAAACGCTGCAATAGAATGACCTGGGACCACAGAAGCAGGCGTATGAATACAAAGTTTCAGCAAAATAAATAAAAGTTTATTAAAGTAAGAAAAAATATTGTGTACTTAACTTAAAAGTATAACATTATGTAACCATTATTTTCCAAAAGTAGATGCTATTATTTTAGTTTTCCAAAAGCAATTTGAAACAAGAAGTTCTGTCAAGAACTAAACGAGCCTACTTTCCCGTACATCAACATCGGCATTCTAGCATCTGATCAATATTCTCTTGAATATCTGAAACAGAAAATTATGTCAAACATACATTTATAGCATTTAAAGTTGATTTCTAAAAGCAAAATACAGGGTGAGTTTGATCGAATCTGCCATACGAAAAGGGGTGATAGAAGAGCCCAAGTGGAGTATAGAACTACCCATTAGAGGTGTCAATTCTTAACCGTAACCGAGTAATATATTTAAGAAAACTTCGCAAAAAAACAAAATTTTGAGAAAAAGACCAATTTCTGAACTTCCTGTCAGACCTACATACAAAATAAGTGCATATTTGAAAAGAGCAGACAAAATCCTTTAAAATGACACTTTTTTCATCAAGATAGTCGCACTTAACAGTGAGTTACAAGATTTCAAACACTGGAAACACTCAAAAATGAAATTTCATCAAACTTTTCAGTCAAAATTTTCAGAAGCAACCGTAGGAGCTACAACCGGTCAAATGCACCAAAAACTTTCCCATTTCACTAGCTTTCAGATGATACAACAGAAAATCATATTGGGCTTCAAGTTCAGCAGATATTCTGGCTTTTGCTTGAAACAGTATGAAAATCGTCCTTTGTCAGAATATGGAAACCAGCAAAGAGTCAGACTTTTATGTTCTAAATTTTCTATTTCATGTAAGTTTACTGGTTTATTTATTCAAGAAAAGGAAAATTTTATAACTAAATATTAAATTGTAACACTTTATTAAGTTAATAATCACATCAGAAGATAACAACACGTAGAAACAAAGGCAGCATTACTTTAACGCGCTTTTCACAAAGAAAAATTCAAAATTAAATGAATTACACTAACATCTATGAGTACATTTACATGTAAATAATCCTCAAAACTTCCTAGAGCTACTGAAATTATCATCCCCCACACCAGATAGATGCCCTTGGCCTTTTAAAGCAAAAACTACCGTCGCTCTCAATGAAATTTCATTTCTCACTTTTGCTACTGCTCCATCAAGCCAAATGCGCAAGTCCTGCAAACTGGTTGCATCTGAGCAGTAAACTGCTTGTTTCAAGAATCCCCAAACAAAGAAGTTCACTGGCGTCAGGTCTGGTGATCTAGGTGGCCAAAGAATAGGACCCTAATGACAGGATGAATGTACTCTATGAAATGAAATTTCATAGAGAGCGACGGTAGTTCTCGCTCTTAAAAGGCCAAGGGCATCTATTCGGTGTGGGGGGTGATAATTTCAGTAGCTCTGGGAAATTTTGAGGATTTCTTACATGTAAATGTACTTATAGATGTTAGTGTAACTCATTTAATTTTGAATTTTTTTTTTGTGTGAAAAGCGCGTTAAAGTAATGCTGCCTTTGTTTCTACGTGTTGTTATCTTCTCTTGTGATTATTAATTTAATAAAGTGTTACAATTTAATATTTAGTTATAAAATTTTCCTTTTCTTGAATAAATAAACCAGTAAACTTACATGAAATAGAAAATTTAGAACATAAAAGTCTGACTCTTTGCTGGTTTCCATATTCTGACAAAGGACGATTTTCATACTGTTTCAAGCAAAAGCCAGAATATTTGCTGAACTTGAAGCCCAATATGATTTTCTGTTGTATCATCTGAAAGCTAGTGAAATGGGAAAGGTTTTGGTGCATTTGACCGGTTGTAGCTCATACGGTTGCTTCTGAAAATTTTGACTGAAAAGTTTGATGAAATTTCATTTTGAGTGTTTCCAGTGTTTGAAAGCTTGTAACTTACTGTGAAGAGCGACTATCTTGATGAAAAAAGTGTCATTTTAAAGGATTTTGTCTGCTCATTCCAAATATGTACTTATTTTGTATGTAGGTCCAACAGGAAGTTCAGAAATTGGCCTTTTTCTCAAAATTTTGTTTTTTTGCGAATTTTTCTTAAATATAATATTACTCAGTTACGGTTAAGAATTGATACCACTAATGGGTGGTTCTATACTCCACTTGGGCTCTTCTATCACCCCTTTTCGTATGGCAGATTCGATCTAACTCACCCTGTATACCCCTCTCATCAGATGAAATGGACACGTAAAAAGTAAATAAGCAAGTAAATAAAGTTTTGTCGCACCTTTTAAAGAATATAACTATTATAGTTCTTCCCTAGAAAAATTTAAAAATCGTTTTCAAAAGAAAAAATAATAATAAATAATAATAAATAAGTTAATAAAATGTCTCGAATTTTATTTTTAATCCGTTGAAAGTTGTTAAATATAAATAAAGAATAAAATGCTCTAGTGAATGAAAAATTTTTGTAAACAAAAAAAAATCGTCTGCCAAAAAAATAAATAGAAATAATAATAATGAATTAAACAAAAAAATGAATAAATAAACAAAAAATCGTCTGCCCAGTCTTTTTTTTCTGAGCCTGCACTTCCGCCATGTATGCGGAATCGGAGTCGGAATCAGAGTCATCACAGAAGATTATTCAGAAAAGTAATTTACATACATTTTTTATCAAAATCGTTTTCTTACAAAGTTAGTTTAATGGAAATCCTCCTTTAAGTTCAGAATCAACATTCAATTTAAATTTCCCAGTAGGCGTTAATGTTAAAAAAATTTATGAACGGTTCATCATTGAACGAAAAATGGTTCAAATTGAAAAGTGAAATATGGGAATGAGTCTCTCCGAGATCTTTCGAACAAAAAAAAGTTTATTCAATTCGGACGGTTCACTTAAAAGTTATGAGGTGGAGAAAGGTTGCTTGAACGCTTCAATGTTGAACCAAAAATGTTCAAATTGAAAATTTAAATACGGTAATGAAGTATCCTCGCCGAGATCTTTCGATCAAAGAAAAGTTTGCTTAAATCGGACAGTTCACTCAAAAGTTATTAGGTGGGGAAAGGTTGCTTGAACGGTTCAATGTTGAACGAAAAAGTGTTCAAATCGGAAATGTAGATACCGTAATGAAGCTTGCCGAGATCTTTCGAACAAAAAAAAGTTTGTTTAAATCGGACTGTTCACTCAAAAGTTATTAGGGGTGAGAGCTTGTTCGAACGGTTCAATGTTGAACGAAAAATTGCTCAAATCGAAGAAGTATTCTTGATAAGATCTTTCGAACAAACAAAAGTTTTCAATTCGGACGGTTCACTTAAAATTTATTAGGTGGGGAAAGGTTGTTTGAACGGTTCAATGTTGAACCAAAAATGTTCAAATTTAAATACGGTAATAAAGTATCCTTGCCGAGATGCTTTGAACAAAAAAAAAATGTTTAAATCGAACTGTTCACTCAAAAGTTATTAGGGGTGACAGCTTGTTTGAACGGTTCAATGTTGAACGAAAAATTGTTCAAATCGAAAATGTAGATACGGGAATGAAGTATCCTTGAAAATATCTTTCGAACGAAAAAAAAGTTTGTTCAAATCGGACTGTTAACTAAAAAGTTTATATCGCGGGACAGATTGTTTGAACGCCTCAAAGTTGAACCAAAAATGTCGTTTAAATCGGAATGTTCATTCAAAAGTTATTAGGGGGGGGGGACAGACAGACCGACAGACCGACCGACACACAAATTCTCCATCTCAATACCCTACTTTCAAATTTTTAATTTTTTGATATTTATTTCACTTTTTTTTTTTGTTTATTTTTGACTTTGTTTTGGACTTGGCGATATTTTTTGAACTTGGCGATAATTTTTGAACTGGGTGATATTTCTTGGACTGGCGATATGTTTTAGATGCATTAAGCCACTTTTTATACTTTTTTCATCACTTTTATTTTTCACGGGAAAGTAGGCTAAAAAAGTTAACAATAGAGTTAAAAAAGAAAAGCACTAATGTGTGGACTTTCTGAAGTGCATTGCTTCAATAAACGTTTGGCTTGTTTGTGGTATTTTGTACACAGTTTTTTGCTCCGATTTTTTTACTGTTTTTTTATTTTTACTGAACGAGACAATATATTTTTTACCTCAGGCTAGAATTGCGAATAGCTACGCTTTCTCTCGCAAAACTTTCTTCATTAATTAAAATGAAGCATTTTAAAAACATATTACTATTGATTAGAGATACTAGTGTTAAAAATAAATTCGGCAGCAAAAGAAAAATGCTTGCAGTATGCTTTTATTGTAGTAAATTTCGTTGTTACATATTTTTTGAGTTTGCTTAATACGATTAGGGAATACTTATAATTTGTTATATTAATTTGCTAAAAGCTTGTTCATTTTCCATTATTAATTTAATACGTAACGGATGCAATTTATTTTTAAGAGCTCTTATCTAATATCTTTAAACGAGCAATTCTTGTATATATATTTATTTTTCGGATCTCGAAAACGGCTCTAACGATTTCGATAAAATTTTGTATTTAGATAGAGTTTCGGTTTCTGAGTTCAGCTACGTCGGCGTTTTTCTGTAAAAACGCGAGTTTTCGCAAAAAAACCCGTTTTTGCGCCTTCATTAAGTAAGTTTGAGAAGCTTTACTTCGCCATTTTCTTTATGATTACTGTTATTGTTACTGTCTCGTAGCAACCACGTTTAGTATAACAATGGATTTCATATTTAATCACATCAGCGCAAGTTTAAATTTTATGGTATTTGGCAACGAGAAATTGTTATTGTTTTTGAAATGTTAAAGCAAGGCTTCACTAGATAAGTGTCTTATACAGGCTGTTTCATTTATTCAAAAGCCATGGAATAAAAGCAGTGGTGATTGTCCACCGACATCTATTTAATTTTATGGTAACTTATATTATATAAAAATCAGATTACTTCTTACTTTTTAAGTGCAATTCCAAAATTGGGTATAAAAGTGTTATAGTTAGTTTTAAAATACTTTTTCTCCTCCTCAAGAGTGTTTAGTAAGATATTTCAGGTAAAAAATCAATAAATACGAAACTCAATTTTCTTAAAATAATAAGTTTCGAAACAAAATGCAATCTACCTAATATCTTTAGACGAGCAATTCTTGTATATATACAGGGTGGTTATAAATTAACAGGAGGTGTTTGGAGCCCTCTAGCTCGCGAACCACAGGGCGAAACATTGCCAAACTTTGTGAGCATGCATATTAGACCATGGGATTTTGATTTCTGGAATTAAAAAAAAAAAATAGTTTGAAAAATCACCACCAGGGGAAATTTGGCACTGTTAAAGTGTATTATTCTGATTATCGAAGAATTAATTGCTACTGACAAAATATGCATCCATTTTATTTGCAAAACTGACTTTTTTTGTCACAAATGTGGTTCAATATGATCGCCATTGTAAAGTTGTAAGAGCTGCATACGATGCACAACATTTTCTACGGCAGCTCGTAACATATCAGAATGGATTTCTCTAACTTTAAAATTATCATATCTTTTAAACTTGCGATATCAGAAATGTTTCTTTGATAGCATCAAAGCATTGTTCTCTAATAGCATTTGCAAATTCGTCAACTTGTAGCTGATTAACCGTCTGGTGCCCCTAGCCTGGTTGCTGGGCTAGAGATCCAGTCATTTTAAACCGCTTAATCATGTTTCTTAAATTTGTTATGGTCAGCGGGCCTTTTCTCAACTGCTTCACTCGCCGAAATTCTCGAAGAGTAACATTGGCATTTTCATCACGCTGATAGTAGAGCTTCACTAACAAAGCGCGGTCCTGCATCATCAAGAGGCAACTGCGCTCAGAAGGATGAGAATGCTCCCAGTCAGTCATTTTATACAGATGATCGCTAAACGCAAAGCGTTTATGCGAATTATTGCATTCTATTTGGTTAAATGGACAGCTATTTTGTTCGTGGTGATTTTTTTTTAATAGAAAATTCTACGGCGATCATATTAAACCTCATTTGCAAAGAACAATCATTTATGCTTGGCGAAATTGATTTATACAGCATCCTTTCAAGTTTAATTCGCGATATTCAGTGTAATACACTTTTACAGCGCCAAATTTCCCCCTGTTGGTGATTTTTCAAACTAATTTTTTTTTATTCCAGAAATCAAAATCCCATGGTCTAATATGCAGGCTTACGAAATTTGGCAATGTTTCGCCCAGTAGTTCGCGAGCTAGAGGGCTCCAAACACCTCCTGTTAATTTATAACCACCCTGTATATTTCGGATCTCGAAAACGGCTCGAACGATTTTGATAAAATTTTGTATTTAAATAAAGTTTTCGTTTTTGAGTTCATCTACATCGGCTTTTTTTCTGTAAAAACGCGAGTTTTTACAAAACCCCCCGTTTTTTGTGCCTTCATTAAAAGCCATTTTTTAATGATTACTCTTATTGTTACTGTTTCATAGCAACCACGTTTTATTATAACAATGTATTTCATATTTAATCACATCAGCGTAAATTTAAATTTTTATGGTATTTGGCTAACGAGTTTTGGCAACACGTTAGAACTACTATTGTTTTTGAAATTTCAAAGAGATCGATCAAAATAAAGTTAGAATTGGGTGTGGGCGGCCGTAGTACGATCGGTAAGTCGTCGGACTCGTAACCGGAGGGTCCCGGGCCGATCATATAGAGGAAGCCGAGTCGATCAAAGATCCACCGTCTTCATTAATGGTGGCTGGGGGACGTTAAATATGTTCGTGGTCATAAAATCCTCCAAGTGAAACGATACCTCAAGGGGATGCTGGGCCAAGGGTTTGCTCCACCTTTGGGCGTGGTTCAAAAATGAACAGAGCGCTCTTCAGGGTCCCATCCCGGTTAAACCACGAGTTGTGGTATGCACGGGGGGAACCTTGGAGTGTGAAGTAAAGTGAAAGTCAAAACCAACTGGAACCAAATGCGTACTGGAGAACATGGACTCTGCATCCATTCTCATCAACCCCTCCTGCGCTTTAGGCGCCAAATGAAATGAAATAGGGTGTGATTTTACGGTGGGCATGGATTAAATAAGGTTGTGTTTTTTAAAACAATTTACGGCTGTTTTAGAAGCATAATTGCAACCAAAGGCTTAAAAATGCTTTTCAAGTTTATCTAAATAAGTACTTCGCATTAAAAAAAAAAAAAAAAAAAAAAAAAAAAAAAAAAAAAAAAAAAAAAAAAAAACACGAGTTTACAAACCTCTTTTTTTTAACCGAAAAGGCTCGGTCCCCTGGTACTCATGGTTAAATAATATGAGCTACTTTATTTTTTTATAACGTGTTGTTAAATTTAATGATTTTTTTTACTCCCCACAATTACATATATTTCTGCTAAATTTTATTCCAAAACAATCTATCTTGATGTCCAATTTTGTTTTTGTTGTCTCAGTTCCGGAAATCAATTCATATTTTATACAAATACAGTGAATTTTGTTTATTTTAACAAATCAGCTAAAATGTCAAAAAGCTTTGCTTCCGTTAATTTCCTGAAAACGTCGATGTTGAAGAAACTTGCTTATCGTGATATGATTGGTTGTGTTGCCTCATTTCTAGCTTCGAAAATGTTTGGGCATACGATTTTTGTTTTCTTGTTTGTAAATCTTAGTTTGACTTTATTATCATCACGTTGAGACTAAATCTTTAAAAAAAAATAACTAAAGCACTAGCTAGTATGACAAAAAGCATTTGTGCGTTACTTATGGGCAATTCCATTTTGAATAAAGCCGAAAGACGTAAAAATGAAAGTCCAATGAATTAAAAAATAAACCACTTTTATAATGTTTTGGAGTATATAGCTTACTAAAAAGCAAAAAAAAAATTGCTTAATGTTCACATTTTGTGCAGAAATTTGTTTGGTATGTAAAGGGCGTGAAAGTATATATAAACGGGGTAATTTGACCGTTTTCAATCTCTGATAGATAAAAAGCTAATGAGGTTAGAGAAAGTATCGATTAGTTTTACATTATACCATTGTTTAAACTAAATAAAAAACATATACTAAAATATCTTCACACATTATTAAATGATTAAATGCAACACTTGAAAATTTGATAAAATTTTGATACGTCAGTTACAAAAATCATTTTTTCACTTTCTGAAAAATTTTCTTATTGGATTTAATTATTCTACTCAATTTTCTAACTTCATAGACATCTGATAGATATAGTAACATATCAGAAAAAAAAAACACTCTATATAATATAATTTTTTTATTTTTTTCTTTTTTTTTCCAGCTGGAACATTGTATTGATAAGACCACTTAACATTTATTAATAATTAAAAGTAAAACACGAAGACTAACCAGCGAAACAAATTTTGTTACACTTGTGTGACGGTAGAAACTTAATAGACATTTAAAAAACCTCAGTTTTATCTTTTGTACATTTAAGTTATTCTTAGCAATTAATCAAAGTTAAATATGGAGCTCGTTTTCAAAGAAAAGTAATTAATGATATGCAAAAAGATCATTATTGGAATAAATGATTTTCGGCACAATATACTACGGAGCCATTTCTATATTTGGGGGAATTTTGATAAAAATGATTCGAATGTAGAAGTTTTTCAAAAAGACGTTTCTGAAGTCGAGATCGTTCATTAGTATAATTACTTTCCGCTGTTTTTATTCATTTGCATTTGTTAGAGTAGCACTGTTTGAAGAAAGGACTACTTATGATTCGTAATATTTTTCTAGAACAAAGAAAAATTAATCAATGTATTTTATTTGAAGTTAAGGAACAAAATTTTGTTTATTTTAAGCTAGTTTCTTTAGCGATCAAAGACTAGGTTATAAGTATTTGTCTTTAGCCGCAAAATGTAATTTTCCATTTTAAATGATTTTTACTTTTCATGAAATAAAAAAGAATAATAAATGCAGTCGAGCCCACTTAATAAAATCACCATTTTTCCACGAAAAAAATATTCTAATAAGAAGAATATTCCATTATCCGGGATCAAACTAACGTTAAATGTTATATTAAGCGGAATATTCCTTTAACCGACATTATCATAAGCGGGATCAACTGTATGATGAAATTTGTACATCATGTTTCGCTTCATTTTACCGATACACGCAGCTTCAATCTCTTATTTAAAAATGTTTTGGAACACGAAAGTCCAACTTTTTACCAAGTGAGTCATGCATCCATTAAAAAATGCTTTAAAAAGGAGAATAATAATAATTTAAAAAAAAACGGGAAAAACAGAAATGATAACACGTACGTGAGTAAATACTGATAACACCATCTGCGATCAAAATGCTTAAGTGGTGCGATGGTCTACGCATGGCTTGGTGCACATGAGATGATAAGTTTGACTCCCCGACTTACTCTGTATACTCATCCTCCTTCCTCCTCTTTAGGCTGTAACTTTTCTGTGAGGATACATGTATTAATAAAGAATGAGGCGTGATCTGTAAAAAATTGTGAAGCTCTAGTACTGTTTTCGGGGGAGTAAGGGGTCTTGCCCAGCACCATACTGTAATATTCACAGCATTGGTCATAAACATCACAATGTGACAATAAAACCTACTAGTTGGTTTGAAGTAGCATAGTGAGCAACTTTTGCTATGAAATGCATGGGATTTTCTTAAGTTATAGCTGACTTTTAATCAGAAAAAAAACACAAAAATTTAACACCACATATTCAGCAATGTTCAAAAATAGTATTGTAACAAATGTAATTGGAAAATGTCCCATTACAGATGTCTATCAAGTTTTTCTTCCAGTTTCCGTATTACACCATTGTGTTTTCCTGTCTTTGTAGTGCATCCATCAAAACCAATGCAAACAATTTCCTACTCAAAGAAACAATTTATTGTTCCTGAACTTGTCTAAGAAATGTAAATGTGTGCTCTTATTGGTTGGAAGCAAGGGAGCGCGGGTGGCACCCAAAGTGCGGCCACTTCCTCGTGGTGAGTCCTGGGTAATTTCAATGAGCAAGCAAAGAGTTGAGTAGTTCAAAGAAACAACAAATTAATTAAGAAAAGGTTTTGAAGGCACTTTAAGTAAATATTGAGAGGAAATATTGAATTATAAATTTCTGCTCAATATTGAAAATATCAGAAATTTCTGAAAATTTGATGAACTTTTGGCCTAATGCGCAGACTGAAATCATAATCTAAAATGGTTTTAAAAAAATTCTTGTATATTTCAAACCTTTTCTTCCATTTAATAACCACCCGTCACTAGTTTTATCATTTGCAATATTAAAAAAAAAATTAAAATCTAAAAAAAATCAAAAATATCAAAACTTTAGGCCAAATGCGCAAACTAAAGATGACGTCGCAAAAGTGAAATATTTTACAGAATTGTTACTTATCCTTATTCACAGTAAATGAAAGGTACCCGTCTATTAAAATCAAAAATTCATTTTTTTCGCTCCACCCTATTATACAGGATCCCGCTCACGCTAAACCTTTGCCACCTGCGGCTACAATGGGCCAATCTGCATAAGGACTGGCATGCTGATTGGCAGTATGTTGTGTTTTCTAACGAATACCGCGTTAATTTGCGGCACCATGATAGCCGCATTCGCGTCCGATACTATGCCGGTGAACGCCACCTTCCAGAGTGATTTATCGAACGTCACAGTGGACGAACACCTGGAGTCATGGTCTGGGGTGCATATTATATCACGGACGATCTCAATTGCTACGAATTGTGAGTAACCTGAGCAGCACCCGGTACATTAGTGTGAAGTTCTACAGCAGCAAGTTGCCCCACTTCCTTCAAGGCTTGCCTGGCGCTGTATTTCAGCAGGATAATGCCCTCTCTCATGTCGCTAGGACTGTTCAATCCTTCCTTGCATCGCAGCAGGTGCAGCTTCTTTCCTGGCCAGCATATTCCCCGGATATGTCACCGATTGAACATGTGTGGGATTTCGTTGTTCGGTGTCTTGTTCGTGATCCTAGTCTTGTTGCTTCTACAGACGAACTTTGGGTACGCATACAAACAATATAGAACGCTCTTAATCAGGCAGACTCCATGTCAGAATTTGTTTGACTCCATGCCACGTCGCGTAGCAGCACTTATTGCAGCGCGTGGTGGCAACACAAAATACTAATTTCAATGTTTTTTTTAATTGTTTGTTGGATTTCTAAGTTTAATTATTTATTTGTACCACTATCACTCAGCTGTGTATTAAATTTCCATTAAATTATGACGATTTCTTCGTGGTGTTACAATTTTCACAAACATGAGTTTATGATTAATAATTTGATGGTATTTCTTTTATAAGGATTGGAATTGTTCCCTGGGAAAAGTAAATATTTTTTAGAGACAGCTTTATGTATTTCTTATGCTATGAACTTTTAAAAATGTTCAGAGTATTAATTGCTCTTCTCAAATGATTTTATTGTCGGTAAAAAATCCATAATAATAGTCTGTAATTTATGTGAAACTCAAGTTTCTAGAAACATGGAACACACAACTTCGCAACGTAGTAACTCAGAACGATTATAAAATTGTACAAGTTTTTTGAATATTTAATCTGTTAAAGAAAATATAGTTACGTCTTAATGTTTTGTCCTAAAATTACTTCGTTTTGAAAACTAAAAAGTTCTCCACTCATTTCATAACCAAACAAAACAACTAATCTCGGAGAAGCTCAAACTTTACTTTAAGTACAGTCAAAAGCAAATAAAGTTCACGTTTTTCTGGTTTCCTCAACTTTAAAGTCGAAAGTAAATTAATTTTGTGAAATGAAAAGACATAAAAACTATCTTCAGCACAAAAAAATATATATATATATATATATAAAAACGCATAATTTTATGACTTATTTACTTTCATTTCTCTTTTAGAATATATGTTAAAAAGAAAGTTTATTTTTAATCAAACAATCGATATTTTTATGGGTTTAAAAAGAGTCTTGCGTCTGTTAGAATGGGAACTCAATGCACAATTTTAAATAGTAATTCTGCATTGTACAAAATATTGAAAATAGTTGCATTCACACTATTCGTTTTCAACCAAACATATTTGAAAAAATATTGAAAAAATTGAAATGCATTACACAGTAGTTTCTGGAAAGCAATAAAACGCATTTTAATTTTGATAAAATATTAGCATTGTAAATCTATGTAATTAAAAATATAAACAAATTACCACTAGTAATCTCTTAAAAATGCCATACGTTGTCTGAAGCACGTGCATATAAGTGATTTGTATTTTAATGATCATAATAATCTAATATTTTACTGTAATCTAATATTTTACGCTGAGATACAGAGGGGGGAAAACCCAGAGCTGTTCTGTCATGTAAATAACCCTTAGTCGCTTTTTCAATATTTGCTTAACTTCAGATATTCAGTTTTCTTTTCGGCGGACAGTTAGTATCTTGGCGGGCTGTATTTCGGTTTACAGGCAGCGGGACGTTCCAGTGCCCCTAGATGCAACCATTAATAGAATCATAGACCAGGTATTTTGAAATCAATGTATATCCATCGCCTTATTTTTTCACATCGCATATTTCTAATAAAATTAAATTAAATCACAAAACACAATTTCTGTCAGTAAGTAATCATCAAAATGTTTTGGGCAAATTACAGCAGTACAAATAGATTGAACGTTCGATTGAGAAATTTCAAAATTATACTAAATACATGTTACGAAGAATGTATAAAAAGAAATTATTAACACGTAACACTTCTAACTTTATCCTGCTTTCGGTAAATTCTTACAAGTCATAAACATTTTTTTTTCTGTAAATAAGTTCTCTGTAACGTTTTTATGAGTAAAACAATATTTCATGTTCATATTTAATACCAAAAAACACATCAACGTGTTGGTAAATCTACCTCAATTCCTATCCCTGTAAAGAGGAGAAGACATAAAATAAATTTGTAAAGCGTAAAATTGAGTTTCCAAGATTTTTGGTGCTATGTTGGCATCACCAACATGTTATTCCATTTTCATCGCCTCCTGCAGAACGTGATGGCCATTTAAATGACATATTCCACCACGTGACTGGAAGTTTATAGATGATTAGATAGCTAAAGGGACAAATAACTCGCAATGTTTTCGTAGTATAGTATTAAAGCTATTTTCTATGGAATGGGAGGCGTTTTAAAAGTATTTTACTTAAAACTTTTTGAACATACTTTAAGTGCTATTTTGATGCATTTGTTAATATTTTATGGCGCGTTTAATGAATTAGATTTTTTTTTTAATTTTTTAAATTGCCTTATGCATTTTTCTTTATTATGTCATTTTTTTGATGGCATAGATAATAAAATTATCTACTCTAAACTGTCGAAAAAAATATTATATTCTTGATTTTAAAGTATTATTGACATCAGCAATATTTCTAGTTCTGATGCATGGATTATTGTTTTATGTGTAATGTTTAGTAATGTGAATTCAGTAACCTCTCGTTACGTCAAGCCTAGTTATATCGCTCAGTCTGATAAATCGCGCTTTTTCTTAGTCTCCCGAAAAATTATATATTAAAAAAAATGTTCCTTAACTTTTGACATTGCAAGGAATAAAGTTCCTCGGAAAAGTTTATTTTATTTTTTTTATTTATTTTCTTTCTTTCTTTCTTTCTTTATTTTTAAGCAATGAATAAAACTGACATACTTTCCACACACAGTGCAGTTATATGATACTTATTTCGCAGTAAAATAATAAAAGTACTTCTTAAACTTTAAAAGAAAAACTTGTACATAAATTTTACTTTTCTTTTGATTGCACTCATATTTTTACTTATATTAAAAAACTGACCTAAAATGACAATGAACTTATATTTTTGGAAGTGCAAAAGGCACTAATTTACAGAGCAAATTTAATTGTTTTTAGTGACCTCCGTTAAATCCCATTTTCTTGTATATTTCGCTTTTTTTCTTGTCTCCGCTACAGAACGAATGGTTGCAGGTGTACAATTTATTGTAACAAATAAGTGTCATTCTGTCACATTTAAGTAAATAGTTGCAACTTTTCACCCCTTTTGTACAAATAGATCTCTCAAAACTCCTAAGCACACATTTAAATAGGAAAACATGACTATCAAATAACAATATTTGATCTCTCAAGATCTTCAACATTATTGGAAAATTTTATTTTTAAATTGAGAAGAAAAAAAAAGCATAAAAACTAGAGCGATCCTCATTGGTTAGTATAGATTTTATCAACACTGTGTTTATTTCAGAAGTTAAGAAACACTACAGTCGTAAAACGTTAAGTTAAAAGTTTTTCACATTTTAAAATGCGTGATATCTATGCAAGCGTCTTGGAAAGAAAGCAATATTCATTGTTTCAAATTCTCCAAAGCATTAATCCAGCTTGAAAATTATTCAAAGTTATACTTGTGACTTTCGTATTTACTTTACGGAAAATTGGTGACTTTTTTGAGATTATTTTTCTTTTCTATTATTTCATAAAGTTTACCTTATTATTTGTTAAATTTTATTCGCAGTTTCATTATTATATGAGAGTTTTTTTTTTATTTCGTTTTTATATTTAAGTTATTTGAGAATAATTGAAATCATAAGATACTTGTGACAAAAAGTCACTCTTATGCTTTATAAAAAGAGTATAGGGATAGATTAAATAATACACATTATTTTACTTTATGCTATAATTCGATTGTTTAGTACAATTGTACTATTTAATATTGTTGCAGCAAATAGGCAGATTTAAGGTTAAACATGCTCAAAAAATTAGTCATTCAGTAGGAAGGTAATAATAATATACGAATTTTTTTAAGCCATGATCACTTAATAATTATACAAAAGAAGTTTGCATAGAAAGCCACATCCCTACCTGTCAAACCATCAGCACCAATATTGTTATAATGACTTTTCATTGTTTTTAATCCTGTTTTCGCATTTGCATGAGTTCATCATTTCAAATAATTATCAATACTATTCTACTTGAATGTGGACATAATTTTCACTATTTTTATTTCTTAAGCAATGTAGCGCAAGAGTAGCTTTATTACTTTGAATTTAAAGAAGCTATCTTTCAGAAATCAGTTGAAAATTGTTTTCTGTTATTCCAGACACTTCTTTGCAAACCAGTACTTATGAAACAAACAAGAAGTTCTGTCAAGAACTAAACGAGCCTACTTTCCCGTACATCGACATAGGCATTCTCGCATCTGATCATTATTCTCTTGATTATCTGAGACTTAAAATTATGTCAAACATACCTTTTTAGCACTTAGAGCTGATTTCGAAAAGCAAATATACCCCTTTCGTCAGATGAAATAGACCCGTAAAAAGTAATTAACGAATAAATAAAGTTTTGTCGCACCTTTTAAAGAGTGTAACAGTCACAGTTCCTCCGTAGAAAAAATCCTCCATCGTTTTCAAAAAAAAAAAAATAAAATAAAATAATAATAATAATAATCAAAACACATTTTATCAAAGAAAGAAAAAAAAAGAAAAAAAAAACTCGTCCGTTAATAAAATGTCTCGAATTTCACTTTTAATCTGTTGAGAGTTGTTAAATATAAATAAAGAATAAAATGTTCTCGTGAATGAAAAATTTTTGTTACAAAAAAAACATCGTCTGCCAAAAAAAAAAAAAAAATAATAATAATAATAAATAAAATAAAACAAATTTATAAATAAACAAAAAATCGTCTGCACAGTCAGTAATTATTTTTCTGAGCCTGCATTTCCGCCATGTTTGCGGAGTTTGAGTCGGAATCAGAGTCCTCACAGAAGATTACTCAGAAAAGTACGTTACAAACATTATTTATCAAAACCATTTTCTTACAAAGTAAGTTTGAAGGAAATCCGACTTTAAGTTCAGGATCAACATTCAACTTAAATTCCCCGTAGACGCTAATGTTTTTTTTTTTTTTCTGAACGGTTCAATATTGAACGAAAAATGGTTCAAATCAAAAAGCGAAATATGGGAATGTATGGGAAAGCCTCTCCGAGATCTTTCAAACAAAAAGAAGTTTATTCCATTCGGACGGTTCACTCAAAAGTTATTAGGTGGGGAAAGGTTGCTTAAACGGTTCAATGTTGAACGAAAAAGTGTTCAAATCGGAAATGTAGATACGGGAATGAAGTATTCTTGATGAGATATTTCGAACAAAAAAACGTTTGTTCAAATCGGATTGTTCACTCAAAAGTTAGCATCGCGGGATAGGTTGTTTGAACGGTTCAAAGTTGAACCAAAAATTGTTCAAATCGAAAAATCAAATATGGGAATGAGCTGTACTCGCCGAGATCTTTCGAACAAAAAAAAGTTTATTCCATTCAGACGGTTCACTCAAAAGTTATTAGGTGGGGAAAGGTTGCTTGAACGGTTCAATGTTGAACCAAAAATGTTCAAATTGAAAATTTAAATACGGTAATGAAGTATCCTTGCTGAGATCCTTCGAAAAAAAAAAAGTTTATTTAAATCGGACTGATCACTCAAAAGATATTAGGGGTGACAGCTTGATTGAGCGGTTTAATGTTGAACGAAAAATTGTTCAAATCGAAAATGTAGATACGGGAATGAAGTATCCTTGAAAAGATCTTTCGAACAAAAAAAAAAGTTTGTTCAAATCGGATTGTTCACTCAAAAGTTAGCATCGCGGGATCGGTTGTTTGAACGGTTCAAAGATGAACCAAAAATTGTCCAAATCGAAAAATCAAATATGGGAATGAGCTGCACTCGCTGAGATCTTTCGAACAAAAAAAAATTTATTCCATTCGGACGGTTCACTCAAAAGTTATTAGGTGGAGAAAGGTTGCTTGAACGGTTCAATGTTGAACCAAAAGTGTTCAAATTGAAAATTTAAATACGGTAATAAAGTATCCTTGCCGAGATGCTTCAAACAAAAAAAAGTTTGTTTAAATCGGACTGTTCATTCAAAAGTTATTAGAGGTGACAGCTTGATTGAGCGGTTCAATGTTGAACGAAAAAATGTTCAAATCGGAAATGTAAATGCGGGAATGAAGTACCCTTGAAAAGTTCTTTCCAACAAAAAAAAGTTTGTTCGAATCGGGCTGTTCATTAAAAAGTTAGTATCGCGGGACCGGTTTTTTGAACGGCTCAAAGTTGAACCAAAAATTGTTCAAATCAAAAAATCAAATATGGGAATGAGCTGTACTCGCCGAGATTTTTCCAACAAAAAAAAGTTTGTCCAAATCGGAATGTTCATTCAAAAGTTATTAGGGGCGGACAGACAGACCGACCGACCGACACACAAATTCCCCATCTCAATACCCTACTTTCAAATTTTTAATTTTTCGATATTCATTTTACCTTTTTATTTTTTTAACTTGGCGCTATTTTTTTTACTTGGCGATATTTTTTGGACTTGGCGATATTTTTTAGATGCATTAAGCTACTTTTAATACTTTTTTCGTCTTTCTTTTATTTTAACGGGAAAGTAGGCTAAAAAGGATTATCGTGCGTGAAATTATATAAACTAATTGGAATTTAACGCGAAATTTTAATAATTAATTTAAAAAATGATTAAAATGTTTCCCTGTAACACAAAAGTTCTATTTCTATCGCTTGTCTTTGCTACACATATTGCATTTTAAACTGATATTATTGAAATTGGGTATTTTTGCTTTAAGTACCGATTTATTAGTTGTTTTTGTTTTCCTTATATAAATAATTGGCGTTATTTTTGCTCTTTGAATGTGTATTTTTCTTTTATTGTTTTTTCCCGCATTGTTATGCACTATAACTGTTTTATTTGCTTAAGATATTTGAGTCACAATTCTCTAAACTAGTAATTTTTTGTTTCTCAATATTATTAATAAAGAACTTCACTGCAAAAAATTAACTGCTGTTTTTACAGTATAATACTGGTAGCCGAAGTTCCAACTCAAAACTGTAAAATGCACAATAATAGACTTTAAAACAAGCCATTTTACGGTTGCTTATTTTAAATTTAGAAATTTTACTGTTTATTGCTGTAAAATTTAGCTGTATTATACTGTAAGAATATCAGTATAATTATGGCATTAGAGGTTCCGGTTTAAAACTGTAAAATGCCCGGTGATAAACTGTAAAATTAGCAATTTTAGGATTTAATGCTGTAACATTAAAAACCCTATCGTTTTTTTTCTGTAAAATTAGAAAATTTTATAGTTTATTACTATAAAACTACCTGTTTTATACTGTGAAAATAACATTAATTTTTTACAGTGTTCATGCGAACTATAAAAATGCCAGAGCTGATTAGAAAGATGTTCATGAACTTTAATGAAAAATAAATTTGCTGCTTTACTTCATCAAAATAGATACCACTTTGTATACTTGTCATTAAATCTACATTAGTTTGTGCTTGGGGGGAAAATCCCATTGATGTGAGTTTTTATGCTCTTTAGGGAGGCTGGTTCACAAAACATAGCGATTTGCTTCTAACGCCCTTCAGAACGTGACTTGCATAGATAAAACGTTGTATTGAAACGTGACCTGAACTTCATCATCTGACTTGGTGACAACCATATAAAATGTCTTATGATTAATGAATTAGAATCTGAATTGAAATGAAATCGTCATTATAATGCACTGCAAAAAATGAACTGTTGTTTTTACAGTATAATAGTGGCAGCCAAAGTTCCAATTTAAACTGTTAAATGCACAGTAACAAACTGCAAAGCTAGCATTTTTACATCTTCTTCCTGTAAAGTTTGAAATTTTACAGTTTATTGCCGTAAAATTTAGCTGTATTATAACTGTAAAAACAACAGTGCGATAGTGGCACCTAAGGTTCCAGTTTTACTGTAAAATGCACAGTAATAAACTTTTATATTAGCAATTTTAGAGTTTAATACTGTAAAAGTAACAATTTTACAATTTGTAACAATTTGTAGTTCAAATTCAAACGTATTAAAAGAAACTGTTGGAAAATTCAAGATTCTAATCTTAATTCTTCGAGTCAAGACAAAAACAAGGATTTATTACCGTTTATCCCTTCTCGTGAGCAACTAGATCTTAGAAAGACATGAAGTTGCGTATTAAAATAATTTTTGCTCCAGGAGACCTCATTTTGCTTAAAATACATGTGGGAAAGTCATGTAGACTTTATGTAGTAAAAGTCCAGCTTAAAACTGATGAATAAGTGGGAAAATCTTACAAGACAATTCCCGAAACAGAGAAATTTCAAAAAGCTAAAGAAAAGACAGCGTTTATCCTAGAAGATGTTATAAAAACACTTCAGATGAGCCACAACTGCAAGTTTTAAGGACAAGTACATATTTGTGGATGACACGAACTGCTTCAATTTATGTTAAGTCTTTGTATTTAAATTTAAAAGCATTTCTTAAAATTAATTTTAATTTTTTTAAGTTCAAAATCATTTTGAATTTTGACAAATCATAAATATGAACTTTTACTTGACAGTAACAATCTGTTTTTATTCTCCCCCATCAATATTAATCCTGTTTGTGAGACCT
>JAXGGA010006806.1:0-12500 GCA_038373865.1 Uloborus plumipes | reverse complement strand
TTTTTCTTGATACGTTGCACACGTTCGCGGTGAAATTAGAATTATTTTATCAAAATCGATTTGTGTGTTCCAAATTTAACACAAAACTTGGCATTATGTCCCCATAGTTAAAAAATAAAATAAAAAATACCTGACACGGATGGCTTCCGAAAGCAGTATTTGAATAGATAATGCATCATTTTCAAAATACGCTTTCAATAATGCATTCTGTATAGCTCTTTAAGCAACTCACTTGTCTTAAACCAACTACCTTGTATTTGACTAACATTTTACACAAATAAAGGAAGTTGCAACTATTGTCATTTTCCCTAGGGGGCTGATGGTGAAAAACAGTTCCACCAACGAGCTAAATCCGTAAAAGCATATTTGGATTCAGGAACTCATTTTACATAAGAAAAAGCAAGAATGGTGTCAGAAGCATTTTAAACAATATTTTTTTTTCCGCGCAGTGCTATTTGCCTTACTAACATGTCACATGGCAACCGCGGAAAGTTTTTAGATGTAAGTTAAATTCTCTCAATACTCTCCAAAGTTCTGGTATCTTTTAAATTGTGTCATAGTTATCAGTAGTAGTAATTTTTTCTTTGCATGACATCTTTTAGAAATGTATTTAATATCGTTCAGAATCTAGTCACACAAATTTATCTTTTGAATATTTTTCTTATTTTTATTTGTTTAATTAAATATATTTTTTTTCTACTTTTATCAAAGTAGGTTGTTACCCAGAAACGTACACTGAAGTTAAAAGTGAAATAAAACACTTCATTATTCAGACAAAAAAATGTATGAAAACATTAATTTTATTTAAAACAAATACAAACTTGAAAAAATCCATGAGCTAGAACGAAACTAAAAACGAAGTCAGAAAATCAAAAGTTCAAAAATTCCACCGAAACATTTCTTCCGCTATTTTGGTTCTCCTAACTGATGTCTACGAAATACGTGATCCACTGTTGTAATATGTTTTCTGGAAACATTTTCTGACAGTTGAGTTACGTTTAACACCAAGCACGTATTCCGTACGATTCTTGGGAATGCTACACACCATTGAACTCTATACCATGTGTTAGAGCTTCCTAATATTTGTTTGTTTCTTTCGGTGGTATAAAAACTCTGACTATTCCAATAGGTAAAAGTGTGTGTGGTAGAGTTTTTAAAGAAAGAAAAAGAGAGTGAGTTTAAGATCACGCATTTAAAATAGAGTGTATTTAAGGTCATTTTGGGGTGTAGTTTGGGGTATACTCGTATTTTACTTTTAAAATGTAGTTACAAGTTTTATACATCAAAACAAAACCTTTGACGTTCAAAGATCTAACTAATTATCATTCATACCTGAAATTAACGGGCATTAAATTCAGCTAAAAGTTCATAATATAAAAACAAAATATTTACTACTTTTGGAGCTTTCGGAATCAACATTATGTGCATAGGATTTTGCAAATCTAAATAAAGCAGTAAGTAAATTTACTTAGTGATTAATTGTCAGTAAATTTAAACTGGGAGTTTAAATTGTATCAATTTAAAATTCTCAGTTTTAAATTCACCCAATTTGAATTGTTATGTAAATTTAAAACTGAAAACAGCAAAAGTAATACAAAATAATTGCATTTTTTCTGCATATAGTTTAAAAGTCATGTTACTGAAAAGATGCATCAGAAACGTCTAGTTTGCATTACAAATGTATAACGATATATTAAGCGTTCCGTAGTGTTAAAACCAAATCAATAATATTTTTAACATAAGAAAAATATTTCACGCTCTGAACTGCCAGTTATTAAAATAATAATAATAATAATAATAAGGGAAAATAAATGCGGCTTGTCTATTAAAAAAAATCTTCAGTTTTTGAAAATAAAAAAAGTTTTACTATTTCTAAAGGTTTTTCTTTTTTTTTTTTTTTTTTTTTTTCGATGTACTTTTCTGTTTCATTTATTAATTTATTTTTTAACTAATAAAACAATTTTAAAGAGTCTGTCACACAACTATTTAATAAAATAGACACACAGGCCTTCATGTACCTAAGAAACGTAAGATTGGAGTTTAGGTCCGTCATTTCAAATGTGTCCTTGAAGGAGCGTGGTCATTTGAAAACAACAAAAACCACGGCCACTTATACGTAAATACATTGATTTCTCAAAGCCATAAGATAGGGGGGTTGCATTTGACATCCCTGACTCCCTGAAATGACTGGCCCTCTGGAACTCGAAAAATATCTAAATATGAACGACAAAAAAACCTAAATCGATGAATAACAGTAAAATTATTAAAACTAAATCAATTAAAGTACAACGTATTAAAGGGTCAAATATGTATAAACACAAGAATTTTTAAATTCCTCACAACTAAATGTCAATATCATCATCATCCTGGCATGCTAATGTCATGATACAATTTGCCCCATCAGGTGATACCACATTCACCTGATATGCACACGTATACACACTTATTTATCTGGATATTATTATTCGTCCTTGCAAAAATATTTTAAAAGATTGGAGCAACCAATAATTTTACTACCAAGTAGAAAATTTACCAAAAACAGAAGCATTACTCAGAGAGCATAAGATTTTTTTTCTATTTTCATGCATCTGCAATTTTGTTCGGAGTCTAGAATATTTCAAGATTGTTTAACATTTTTCAGAACTTTATAAATAAAAAAATGCAGTTCCCACTTTGAGAGAAAACACATTTCCTAATCTCAAGCATTTTTTAAAATAAATTTTCATAATTGAAAGTTTTATTGCTTTCCTCCACTTGTTAATAATCAAAAGTGTAAGTATAAAAAGTGAGCTCGGAATTACTTATACTTTCCAATCTCTGCTCTCGTTAACATAAAAAAGAAATAACATTGCATATTAAAAAGATTGAAGGGTTTTCTGTTCTGCCGAAAAATTCATAAATATTAATGAGAGGAAAGGGAATTGACAGGAGTTGTTTCAATACAAAAGTATTTGATTTTTTATGCAGATTCGAGACTTGAGAGGTTTATATGGCAATTTATTTAAACAAAAGTTTCTTATTAAATTCTGAGAAACTTTGGAGTAAATTAAATTTAGAGGATGAGTATTTATAAGAATTGTTTGAGATGAAACCTATCAACTTATCAAAAATAGGAATTTATTAAAGAAAGAGGAATAAAAATTAAGCTACGAGTTGCTAAAAAAAACCTGACTAAACCGATTTCTTTAAGAGATACATTTATTCAAAATACATAACATTAAGCCTCTGTATCGATTTGTTTCATATTTTAGGAATAAAGCAGTGGGCATAAAAAAGCACAGGGTTATGCGTCCCTGGACTGCGTTGTTACGACGTTATAGTTTTAAAGACACCAAAATAATGTAAATTTCTTACTTCCTTTCCTTTTTAAAATTTAATTTGGGAAACTTGAAACCAAAACTTTTTTTTTAATTTTAGTATAAGCAAAATTAGTGTACAATATACTTCTTAAAGGTTTAACTGGTATTTAGTATACAAGGTGTCCCACTTGAGTGTTTCAGAGCTTCTAGAAGGGTTAGGGGCTTGACCCGAAACGACCATAATGACCCGAAACGCATGAGGCGTCGAAAACAATCTCCCAGTGTGGTAAAATTCGAGATATGCCGGGAGTATTACTGGCTGTTCGGAGTTGCATGCACCGAGGATATGAGGTGTGCATCGTAGTCTGCGACAGAAACTTCAAGCACTGACTTTGACTAATGTGCCTTTTGTTTTTTTTTACATGTTTCAGTAAAAAAGATTTTCCACTTACGGTCTTTATGGTGTTTCTGTGTACATCACCGCTTCAGGAAAGCAATTTCCGACTTTGCGTTATTGCACGATTTCAAGTCGTCCCATTTCGTAAATGCGCGCTAAACTCTGTTCCGACGGTGAACCATGAAAAAATTGAACTATAATGCTCTCCGAATAGCAGCTTATATTTGTTTAATTTAAACTTGATGACACATTTAAGAAGAAATTGGAAACATATTTTTATACTCTTGTAAAGTCATCTATATCTTCCGTAGCAACATAACTTTAACAGATTTCTTAATCTCATAATTTGAATGGTACTACCAGAAGATAGAATGCCTTAATGTGATTATTTTGTTGCAATAAATAGCTACAGATTGGCGTCTGTAAAAAACGGCCATCCCCGGTCGAAGATTAGGAAATCGACTGTTCAATGGCTAAAACGCAAAAATTATGCTACATTAACAGCAAACACTTGTATGTTTAAAAAAATAAAATGTCTTCCATAAATATTCTTTAAAAAATGCCACGAAATGCGTGGGAAAGAGGGACCAGTTTTCAATCATTGTCCTCAAATACATTCCTAAAATTTTTTAAAAAGTATGTGTGAAACCATATAATTGAGCAGAAAACTGTTCGAAAAAGTACGTCAAAGTGTTTTTAAAAAGGAAACAAGAATACGTGGCTCAAAAAATGTTTGAAGATTTTTAGTCTGATTTGTATTACAGCTAAAATTTAATTTCTTTTTCAACGACCCTACCTTTCGATATTTTTTACCGCTGAATTTACTGACACCTAACTTAAAGGTCCCACGTCACTGAAGTTTCTTTACGCAGTTTATTCCTCTCATATAGATAACGTACATGGGGAAAATCATCATTGATCTTCGCGATTAAAAATCGTCTTCCCGTACGTTCATTGTCTGAATAAAGCATTGAATTTTCATCCTTTAAAATGCAACCAATACATTAATGCGGCAAAATTTTAATTCGTCAATACCACACATAAGAGTAGATTATAGATGCGTGTAATATACTAGTGAGCTGAGTTGAACGAATTTTCCTATATGTGATACCTACATCATTGGTTAAGCAATTTAACCAGTTAAAGTAAATGAATATGCGATGCGAGGTCAAAAAATATATCAAATAGCATCGTGTGAGCCGTGGCATTATAAATATTTTTAAAAACGGAAAATAGTATGCTGTAATACTAGTAGTGACACATTTACTAGCAAGAAGTAATCTATTTACATATATTTGTTCTTTTGTGCTAGAAATACCTTTGTTTTTCTGTTGTACGAAATTTAAATCTTTTCTGGCTTTTGTCTCATCGAGATAATTTTTTTAATAGTATTACTTTCTATTTAATAGTATTACTTTTCGTAGTTACTTTCGAATTTTTGTTGGGTTCATATTAACACATTAAAAAATATTTTGAAATACGAAAAACATTAAAAGGAATGATTTAGAGTTGTATAGTATCATAAGTATATCTGCTAAAGTTTTTTTATACTAGGATTAGCGGTATAATTTTAAGACATTAGATGCTACTTGCTTCTTCTTTCTTTTTCCTTCTTTTTTTCGATGACCTAACTAACTATGACCACATAAAGTATATATCTTTTACATTTTTAATGCGAAAATATTTACATCATGATTTAAAATGAAATGATATTGTTGACGAAAGCACAAATTGATGATATTCACAAATCAGTAAAATAAATTGAATATTATAAGAGGAAACAGCTTATTTTGTATATGAAATGCTGCTGCAGAAGCACGTTCAGATTAAGATTAAAATTTTGAAACTATTTCTGAATGCTACTTATTTTTGACCTCTATATAATATATATATATATATATATATATATATATAGTTATATATATAGTATTCTTTAGAAGTTATACATGCAAGAAAATAAGTTAAAATGAGATTTAGTAGTGTAACTGAGCAAGCAAATAGATTTTTTTATGTTATTCATCGTCATTTAAAAAGAAGGAGAGTGAAATTAAACAGGAGGAGTCGGAAAGAATTTAATAATCTTTGAACATGACATGTTAACTCTTGACACAAAGTTAAACACCACGTCTGGCAATCTAATTAAACTCCAAGTTTAAAAGGAAATGAGAACTTGTCAGGAGAGCTTTTCGCTTTTTGGTGCTACTTTTAAATGATATTTTTTTCCCTCAAAATGAGGAACGAAGAATCACCGAAAAGTCATCATTTTTATGTTTTACTAAGTGTTCTCAACTATACAAAGTTGAATATAAGTTTAATGAAACCACCTAAGGTACTAAAAGTATTCCATTACCTCAAATTTATACTCTATACTATGTGCTGATATTCACACAAACGTTCATATATATACATAATTATTGAGGAAGTTTGTTTTCAAAAAAAGGTTCTGATGAGTGGCTTCAATAAGTTTTGCATATTTGGCTTATGCATTTGATACACTTATCGAAAGTTAGCTAATGCTAGCCTTTAATTTCCTTGACAAATTGTGCGTGTGTTTTTTGTGCCTACTTCTATCTACCGTAAAGTCGGGTTACTTGGACCCACAAGGAGGTTACTTGAGCCCACAATAAAATGATAAAATCTGGGTTTGGTACTAGCATTAGAGACTGCAGAGTGCTTCTACCTAGAAAAGAAACGAGGAACTACGTGCAAGTCTTCAATTAATAAGTACCAAACCTAGATTTTATCATTTTACTGTAATGGGCTCAAGTAACCCCTTAGGGTCCAAGTAACCCGACTTTACGGTACGTGCGAACTTCCTTGTCCAAAATATTCCACAAGAGCGCAACTGGTGACAAACCAAGAGACCACATCTGTTGCGTCATTTCTATTAGATATATCTCCTTTGTTTTATAATAATTACTGTGTTTTGAGGCATTTTTGTCATGATGTAAAATTAAACCACATCTCAAACTATGTGTTAATTACGGAACTTCAAAGTATCAATTTGTGATACTATTTTTTGACGCATTATTTTGCTAATTCTGTCCTTAATGTGTAAGCATGTAAAACGTTTTTACTTGGTGACACTATTTGCTTCATGCTTTGCTGTTGGCACTACTTAATTAGACTTAGAGTTGGGACGACAACGAATAGAATAATGATGAAAGCCAAAATGCTAAAAATTCGATATGCAGGTACGGATCACCTTCTTCTATGCTTTAGCTATGCCACCATGATTTTTCTCTCAAGTCTACCATAAAGACTACGTTTCTAAGTGCCGCCAACCCCTTACACCTGATACTGGTTGGGAGCGATTGTTTCGCACTTGGTTTGTTATTTCTGAAGCAACAGAAGACTCTTTGTGTGTCAGAATTAACTTTTTACTTACAATAGGTGGTTTTTTTTAAACTCAAATTTTGTGTTCTTATAATGCTGTTAAAGTTAGCTCTGTCCATAGTCATATGAACTGCTCCGGCAAATATTTTTAGCCTCTAAGCAATTCCTTCGTGCTAGGATAAAGATATCAAATTGATAACAACGCTAAACTCACCGTTCCTAAGTGGGAATGGCACATATGAAAATTCGTTAACGCAGCTCTCAACTCAACCGCAAGTTAAACTTTCCATTCAACTACCCGCCATAAACAACATATCACACGTTTTTTAATGGCCAAAAATCATTAAATGGTAGAGGTTGCGGGAAAATTGGGAGCTGAGTTGAACGAATTTTCCTATATGTGATACCTACATCAGTGGTTAAGCAATTTAACCAGTTAAAGTAAATGAATATGCGATGCGAGGTCAAAAAACAAATATCAAATAGCATCGTGTGAGTAAGCAGACAACGGTTGTCGAAATTAACGTTGTTAATCAGCTGTATCCAAAAGTAACTTGTACGATGATCAATGTCTGCCTGTTATAATGGTTTCTCTCGCATGCATAAGTCTGAAATAAATCTGACTAAATATAAATAACAGTAAGCGTTCTTCTTCTTCTTCTTTTGTTTTTGCTTATTGCATTATTAATGATGACTCATTTCGCAAATAAGTAAAAAAAAAACAAGAAAACAAAGATTTGGATTGATATTGAATTTTTACTGTGTGGAGAATAGTAGGCTCGTCTTCTACGTTAAATTGTAAAATTATGTGAAGCATTTATTGTGTTTTAAAATTAAATATTGATTCTTAGTCTATGTTTTTCTTCATCTAAAGTACAAAGATCTAGAAACTAAGTTGTCAAGATTGATTAAGTGATTTTAATGAAATACAACTGTAGCAAAAATCTTAAAAACGATCGTTTTAAAAACTATCACGACTCAAGTAAAGGGAAACCAAAACTTGATAACTCTTGAAAACGTCTTAGGAATTCCAATAAAGAAACGTAAAGTTTATTGCTCAAAAATAAATTGAATGAGTGACAAGGACAAGCTCAAAAGATGCCGGGATCTAAACTGCGGGAAATCGTGTCTGAAATAAAGTAAAAATTGTCATCGCTTGGGTACCGGGAAAAAAAGAAGCATTTAGTTGAAACTCTATCAAAGTTCCGGAAAGTGTCTGCCATTTGATAGCTATGGCAATTTCAAACTTCGAATAAGATGGATGTTCTAAACGGTCTTTTAGCTCTTTTTTTATCAGCATTATTTTTATCGCAGGTTTTAAATTCTGATTCAACATTTTGCTAGCAACTGTAGGTATTATTGCAAATAAGAAGAAATATTAATATACAGTTCATTTTTACTATAAATGTTGTACACTGAAAGAAATGTATAGAAAAAAGGTACAAAAAAATGAAAATAAAAAGTAAAAATTAAACAAATGCACACAAGCCTGCTCAGAAAAAAAAACAGTCATCAATTTTACGGAGAATGCAACAATGCATAACAAAGCTTTTTGAACGAAATATGCTACAGATTTATAAAAGCATTAAATCAACTAGTTGGCTAGACAATCTAATAGCTGATTTTTATCAAATGTTGCTGCAAAAATGTTCAAAGATGTCTAAATTTAGCTAGACACACTATTTACACAAAATTTTGCTGTCAAACTAATTTTTATTTCTTCGAAAAATTAAGGATTTAATCAATGCAGCCTTAAAAGTATTTTGCAGTGCACTTTTGAAGATTTTTTTTCCTTTACACGAATGAAAAAGATACGGTTATTGTTTTATCCGTATGTTTATTTTTCCTTCTGTATTGTCCACATATTAGAACCGATTTCAAGGACGTTTTAAAAAGTTAAGGATAATATATTTAGTTATCTTCGGTTCTTGTCTTTCTTTCGTTATTTTTCTTCCAAAATTTACATTTGTACTTTTAAACATCAATAACCAGTAGTGTTCCAGAGGACAATTTTCACGTAGAAACATTTCTTAGAAATTCGTTATTTTTCTACTACGCTTTTTTTAAAAACATAATTAGCATTTGTACTTTTAAAGATCAATAACCAATAGCGTTTCAGAGGACAATTTTCACGAAGAAACATTTCTTAGAAATTCGTTTAGGCGAGTCGTTTTAATGCAATAAAAGCTATCTTGCAGTTTTAGAGATGCAAATAGAAATATTTCAACCAGCAATAGGCTCTGGACCCAGCTAGGCTGGTCTTCACCAATTTATAGTCCCAAATGAAAATCGATGGCTCTTAAGACGCTACTACATGCTATCAAGTATTTTGTTTATTAAAGTATTTCTTAACGATGACTTTATTTTTCTTTCTTTCATTTTCTTTTCAATGGAAAACAAGATTTACTTTCAAATGCATGTAATTCTTGCATGTTTCTGCCTTAGCCCTGGCTTAGGGATGGTTACTTAATGCTTCAAAATTTGCATTACTTACACTATACCAAAAATGCATAAACATGTTTATGCTTGTCGCGCTGCAAATGAATTACTTGAGAAAGTTAGAAGAGCAACCCTATCACTGCTCCCCCCAGTCATAAGTTATCAACTACAACTCATGAAGTTACCCTTTTTTGGGTGGGAGGGTGGAAGACCATCGTTTTTCATGCCGAAATTTTAAACTCCAGCTTGGGAGATTTAGTATTTTTTGAGTTGGGGTCTGATCTGTGGAGGAATTGACTCTTGTGAATTATTTTTTTACACAAACTAGTGTACTAGTTTACTGGTCTAATACACACACACACACACACACACACACACACACATATATATATATATATATATATATATATATATATATACATATATATATATATATATATATATATATATATATTATATATATATATATATATATATATATATATATATATATATATATATATATATATATATATATATATACACTTTCTCATTAAAAGAAAACACCTAAGTGAGGATTTGAACCACAAAGTTTTAAAAAGTTCAGCCATTTCCTTATCAGCCAAGAGTTAAAACGACCATTTTATCTTTTCATTTGTTATTCATGTCTTTCCCAGCGCATATCTGCTTATCTCGCATCATGCGAAGGAAATTTTAATTTTGGTTAATATTCCGGGAGAGCAGCAGAAGACTGGAGATAAACTTTTATCTCCGGCTAAAGATTATTCCAGTGATTAATGTACTTCCTTCTCTGAGACTTTTGGGTTCAATAAAGAGTAAGTAAGAAAGGAAAGCGAACTAATTTATTTCCTGCGATAAAATGTAACTGACAGATTGACGAATCAAGCGCTCATAAAACAAGCGTTTTCTAGGAAAATCGGAAAAATTAAATGCTTATAAGTACGGTATCAAAACTTTCTTGAGAGTACCAAAAGTATTTTTTTCCCTCTCACAAAGTTGATGAAGTTTTTAAATTAGATATAGTAGATGTGTTTTAAATTAAAAAAAATCGACATTACGCAGCTTTTACCAATGCAAACAGTAGATAGCTAATATTTTCAGTTTCTGGAGATTTGAGCAATCTTTGAAGTGCGAATCGTGTTTAAGGTAATAGATCATTTAAAGCTAATGCACATATGTAGCATCTATTTTCAGGGCGAAAGACATGTATTTTCAGTTTCTATTAATCTTTATATGCAAATGTAGAATGAACAGAGAGAATAAATTCTATGATTTTAATCGATCATTTTGCGGTTCAGATATTTTTGGCAGGAAACGATTTATCTTACCTTCAAACCTCTTATTCTTACACACATACACATTAAAAGCTTTTTTTTTTTTTAAGATTTGGTTTCAAAAAACTTAGCGACCACGTTACTTTTATTTTACGATTTAGGATTTAAATTTCTGTATCTTGAGCTACTTATTGGAAAACTATAACTTACAACTTTTCACATTTTTTTCCTCTACATATTAATGTAAGATTACTGAGAGGATTTATTATTGTGTTACTAACTTAACTATAAAAATAACAACTTGAATTTTCGAAAAAAACTCTATTATCTGCAATGTATTAATAAAATGAAGTAAAAAAATGGCGCAGAATCACACTTCGTCAGAGCCTGGAGCACACATTTGCGAATGTTGCGAGCGCCAAACAGTCAAGTAAAGATTTACTGTAAGGCTGTTATGCCATGGACAGTTTTTCTTGATTTGGCTTTAAATTGAAGATTTCAAGTTTTTCGTTAAGTCGAGCATTGATCTTAACCTGGGACTAAAGAAAGGCGTGCCTTTTGCATGTTCAGAAAATGTTTTTTTTTTTTCAATTAAATATGCACACGTTTGAAATACACTATCATTTGCAAATATCATTGCAGGAAAACTGTCGGTACAGGTGCTTGATGAGTCATCTCAGAAACGTAGAAATAACCAACTAGAAAAAAAGGGGGAGGGGCGTGGAAATGCTGCGCTTTGCGCAAAGTGATTCGAGATTTTATTCTCTCAACAGCTCGATAGAGGTAAGCATTAATCTTATTTTCAGACTGTTTAGAAATAAGATTGATGCAAAACGTAAATCTACTTTTAAAATTGATTTCATTTTGGTTCTCTTTATCTTATTTATTTTTTTTTAATCTCAATTTGTTGAAGTCCTTTTTATTACTTTATCCCAAATCTTTTAATGTATTAAAAATCCCAATCTATAAATTAAATTATAACAAAATATATATATATTTAATAATTTTACTGAAAATTAAATGATTTCCTTTAGTATTTTTCCGAAAAGTTATGCATATGTGCAACGGAACTAACTATATGGGACTCTAAGATTTAAAAAAAAAAGATAAAACATTTTTTTTTTGTACTTTTACGCTTTCAGATACTATTATTGTAAGATAGATTAGGGGACGATGCTGTACTAACTTTAATTTTTAAAAAATCGGGCATTGATTTTATTTTAAAAATTTAATTTATATACACAATTGTTTTGACATGTGAGTGAATCGTAGAATACTAAGGTAAGTTATTAGAAGTGTATGCTGCAAAACATGGCTAAAATTAGCAAAACTGTTGACATTCTAAGTTTAATTAACTTATTATAAGAATTATGAATGTGACCGATATTTCCAAAATTAACATCTGTTCGTTTTTGACTTTTTCTGTTTTGAACTCGGTTTTTTTTATTTATATGAATACTCTAAAACGCCCCAATTACCTATTTTAAAAGAAAGTGACATAAAAATTCTAAAATAAAATTCATTAATTCCACTAATATCATTTTTATATATTTGACTACAACCTTTAGGTAACCTAAAGGTTGTGGTCTTTAGGTATATGGCCATTCCGTGAAAAGTGAAACCAATTGGTCAAAAATTCATATTAAAGTTGTGTTGCTATGTTATACATCATTTTTAAAACTTAAGATGTATATTTTTAAGTAATCCCTGCCATTGGATTTTTGGTTGAGAGTTAGAATATTTACTTGTTTTCTT